>SJYQ01002078.1:457623-482052 GCA_006410935.1 Redunca redunca
CAGAGGTATTTTTAATTTTCTTATTTTGAAAATTAAAGTGAGAGCCTTATTGTTTATATCTTGCTTATATTTAATTGTGTGAATATATGGATGTATTCTATGTAACTGGAATATGCATTTTACTCAGTAACTTCTAAAAAGAGTCATTTTTTTAGATACTAAAATTATAAGTTTACTATTGCCTTTTATACATTATATGAAATTGATTCTAGGTATTAGGTGGTACTCTATGAATTTATTATCAGTCTTTCCCCGAAGAGTATCATAAGAATCTTTAGCAAGACAAAGCCATATGTATTTTCATATTTTCTTTTTAGTTCTCTTAAATTTTTCTCACTCAATTTTTTTATATCTTTTCTTAAATCACCACACTATACATTTAATGGGGTTCCCTGGTGGCTCAGATGATAAAGAAACTGCTGCCTGCAATGTAGGAGACCCTGATTCGATCCCTGGGTCAGGAAGATCCCCTGGAGAAGGAAATGGCTACCTGCTCCAGTATTCTACCTGGAGAATTCCATGGAGAGAGGAGTCTGGAGGGCTACAATCCATGCAGTTGCAGAGGTGGGCGCAGCAGTGTAACTAACACACTGTAACACTATACATTAAAGAGATTTTCTACTTTGTAAATTAAGCAAAATGTGATTTCATACTTTACTCAGGTGAATATTATTCCACTTACTTTTTTCTTATTTTTTGATAAATGTGTATATAGAATATATAATACTGGAGTGGGTAGCCATTTCCTTCTCTAAGGGATCTTCCTGACCTAGGGATCTGAACTGGGTCTCATGCATTACAGGAAGATTCTTTACCATCTGAGCGACCAGGGAAGCCCTTATATAAAATGTGAATCTCTAAATACCTAGCCAGGTTCATTATTATTGGTTTTCTTTCACATATTTTGTAAGAGAAGACTTGCAGCTAAATGCTGTCTGTACTCTTTTTCAGATTTACCTTACTCATGTTTCAAGAAAAGAAACATCACTCTATTAGAACTACATTTAAGGATAATATTGTCACTTTGTACTACAGTGAGAAGACATCAAATTCTGTCATATATGCCTAAAAACTAAATATGAATATTCAGGCCATCTTGTGTGTATACACAGTTACAAATTGTGAACCTCTTAAGCCTTCATCCCAAGAGTAATTGGGCAGTAGTTAGGCAGAAGGAAGGGCTTACAAATTGGAAATACCATTTTTATATAATTTCATAATTCCATCAATGATGTTTATTTTATAGTGGACTTGCTTTCCTGAAATATCCACTTTAGTGTTAAAATGTGCTTATACCTGATGATGGAAGAATGAACAAAGAATATATAATTGGGAATCTACTGTGTTTATGTCAAAGCTCAACATATAGAAAATGAAGATCATGGCATCTGGTCCCATCACTTCATGGGAAATAGATGGGGAAACAGTGGAAACAATGTCAGACTTTATTTTGGGGGGCTCCAAAATGACTGCAAATGGTGAGTCACTGCAGCCATGGATATTCCTTGGAAGAAAAGTTGTGACCAACCTAGATAGCATATTAAAAAGCAGAGACATTACTTTGCCAATAAAGGTCCATCTAGTCAATGCTATGTTTTTTCCAGTGGTCATGTATGGATGTGAAGTTGGACTGTGAAGAAAGTTGAGCACCAAAGAATTGATGCTTTTGAACTGTGGTGTTGGAGAAGACTCTTGAGAGTCCCCTTGGACTGCAAGGAGGTCCAACCAGTCCATTCTGAAGGAGATCAGCCCTGGGATTTCTTTGGAAGGAATGATACTAAACCTGAAACTCCAGTACTTTGGCCACCTCATGTGAAGAGTTGACTCATTGGAAAAGACCCTGATGCTGGGAGGGATTGGGGGCAGGAGGAGAAGGGGACGACATAGGATGAGATGGCTAGATGGCATCATGGACTCGATGGACGTGAGTCTGAGTGAACTCTGGGGTTGGTGATGGACAGGAAGGCCTGGCGTGCTGTGATTCATGGGGTCACAAAGAGTCAGACATGACTGAGCGACTGAACTGAACTGAACTGAATTCTGTAGATACAGATAAATAACCACAGAGAAAGTACCGCTTCTCCATTTACCTTAAATATTTGGACAATTTGGGTACCATTTTTTTGTAACAATGGGGATTTACAAATTTTGTTACAATAACATTATGAAGCCATTGTAATATCCATTTCCCCAGGCTCCAGCACCAAATTTTGATTCAGTCTGTTTGTTCAAATAAAACAAGCTATAGATCTTTTGAAACAGATGGTGCAGTTTCTTATACTGAAACAAGAAAGCAACATTGCTGCATTTCAGAAATAATGCAATGTTTTTACATTAGAAGAAAACAAAGATACAAATGTTTCTTAATGGGATGTACTATTTACTAAAAAGCTAATTCTGATACCAAGTATTTTACACTCTTTGTGATATATATGAAAATTTACTATTCACTCCAGAAAATCATAATGCTGGTTCTCATGTTTTGAATATTAAATTCATAATAATTATTGTTTTGCTTATTAGTCAAAATGATATTCTTATTATTTATTTCCTTACTGTATGTCATGAACTATGCTACTTATGAATATACCATCTTAGCCTATTTGGGTTGACATTAAACAATATCACAGGTGAATGACTTAAGCAACAGAAATTTTCAGTTTTGGAGGCTAAAATTTTAAGATTAAGGTCCAGCCAGGTATGTTTTCCAGCTCAAGCATCCTTCCTGGTTTGTAGACAGCCAGCATCCACTCACATGGACTTTCTGCACTGAATGGTGATGGAGAGGGACAGGGAGGCAGAAATAGAGACAATTATGTAAAAAGAACCCTACAGAACTTCCATTTTTCTGGTTCTATATGTGAGGAACTTGGATGTCACTGCTCTGCCTTGACAAGTAAAAAGCTAAACAGTGTGAAAAATCAACAGTTCTTCTTACATCTGTAAGATAAGGAGGTGAAGGTGAAGTCGCTCAGTCGTGTCCGACTCTTTGCCACCCCATGGACGGTAACCTACTAGGCTTCTCCGTCCATGGGATTCTCCAGGCAAGAATACTGGAGTGGATTGCCATTTCCTTCTCCAAGGGATCTTCCTGACCCAGGGATCGAACCCGGGTCTCCCGCATTGGAGGCAGATGCTTTAACCTCTGAGCCACCAGGGAAGCCCAAGATAAGGTGGGGACACAAGAAAAAGAGCTTCCCTCAAGACTGGAGAGACAAGAAATACAGGGAGTCACGACTGCAAGTCCAGAGACTCGCAGGCAATAACTGGCTGTGAGAACCAGTGACAGGGCAGGAAAGCCTGATCTGTAACAGATGAATTGCTGGAGGCTTGTGTGGGCAAAAACTCCAAGCAAACCCAGCTAAGGGGAGCCCCCACATGTTCATGACTTTTACCTTGTCAAGTACAAATTGCCACTTACCAAGGGCATTGCCAAGGAGTGAACAGCAAAGGTATTTGCCATCAGCTTCTACAGAGATTAAACCCCATGCTGCTGTTGACCTTCAGCAACCCCTAAGGGAGTTCAGGGTGGAGTGAGGTACTCCGTGCTCCAGGGAATCTGGTGGGACAGGTCTTGAGATATTTGGATGTTTAAAAGCAAAATGGCTGTCTGGGGAGGTCTTACAAATAGCTGTGAAAAGAAGAGAAGCGAAAAGCCAAGGAAAAAGGAAAGATATAAGCATCTGAATGCAGAGTTCCAAAGAATAGCAAGAAGAGATAAGAAAGCCTTCTTCAGCGATCAATGCAAAGAAATAGAGGAAAACAACATAATGGAAAAGACTAGAGATCTCTTCAAGAAAATTACAGATACCAAGGGAACATTTCATGCAAAGATGGGCTCAGTAAAGGACAGAAATGGTATGGACCTAACAGAAGCAGAAGATATTAAGAAGAGGTGGCAAGAATACACAGAACAACTGTACAAAAAAGATCTTCATGACCCGGATAATCACGATGGTGTGATCACTCATCTAGAGCCAGACATCCTGGAATGTGAAGTCAACTGGGCCTTAGAAAGCATCACTATGAACAAAGCTAGTGGAGGTGATGGAATTACAGTAGAACTATTTCAAATCCTGAAAGACGATGCTGTGAAAGTGCTGCACTCAATATGCCAGCAAATTGGGAAAACTCAGCAGTGGCCACAGGACTGGAAAAGGTCAGTTTTCATTCCAATTCCAAAGAAAGGCAATGCCAAAGAATGCTCAAACTACTGCACAATTGCACTCATCTCACATGCTAGTAAAGTAATGCTCAAAATTCTCTGAGCCAGGCTTCAGCAATACGTGAACCATGAACTTCCTGATGTTCAATCTGGTTTTAGAAAAGGCAGAGGAATCAGAAATCAAATGGCCAACATCCGCTGGATCATCAAAAAAGTAACAGAGTTCCAGAAAAACATCTACTGCTTTATTGACTATGCCAAAGCCTTTGACTGTGTGGATCACAAGAAACTGTGGCAAATTCTGAAAGAGATGGGAATACCAGACCACCTGACCTGCCTCTTAAGAAATCTGTGTGCAGGTCAGGAAGCAACAGTTAGAACTGGACATGGAACAACAGACTGGTTCCAAATAGGAAAAGGAGTACATCAAGGTTGTATATTGTCACCCTGCTTATTTAACTTATATGCAGAGTACATCATGAGAAACGCTGGACTGGAAGAAACAGAAGCTGGAATCAAGATTGTCGGGAGAAATGTCAATAATCTCAGATATGCAGATGACACCACCCTTATGGCAGAAAGTGAAGAGGAGCTAAAAAGCCTCTTGATGAAAGTGAAATGAGAGTGAAAAAGTTGGCTGAAAGCTCAACATTCAGAAAATGAAGATCATGGCATCTGGTCCCATCACTTCATGGGAAATAGATGGGGAAACAGTAGAAACAGTGTCAGGCTTTATTTTCTTGGGCTCCAAAATTACTGCAGATGGTGACTGCAGCCATGAAATTAAAAGACGCTTACTCCTTGGAAGAAAAGTTATGACCAACCTAGACGGCATATTCAAAAGCAGAGACATTACTTTGCCAACAAAGGTCCGCCTAGTCAAGGCTATGGTTTTTCCTGTGGTCATGTATGGAAGTGAGAGTTGGACTGTGAAGAAGGCTGAGCACCAAAGAATTGATGCTTTTGAACTGTGGTGTTGGAGAAGACTCTTGAGAGTCCCTTGGACTGCAAGGAAGTCCAACCAGTCCATTCTGAAGGAGATCAACCCTGGGATTTCTTTGGAAGGAATGATGCTGAAGCTGAAACTCCAGTACTTTGGCCACCTCATGCGAAGAGTTGACTCATTGGAAAAGACCCTGATGCTGGGAGGGATTGGGGGCAGGAGGAGAAGGGGACGACCGAGGATGAAATGGCTGGATGGCATCACGGACTCGATGGACGTGAGTCTGAGTGAACTCCGGGGTTGGTGATGGACAGGGAGGCCTGGCGTGCTGTGATTCATGGGGTCGCAAAGAGTCGGACACGACTGAGGGACTGAACTGAGGAACAGATTTTATGATTTGCTGCTTCATAGGCTGCAGTCCTCATTTTGCCCCAAATAAAACTTAACTCAGAACTCTCAAGTTGTACATCATTTTTTAGTTGACAGACTTTAGAAGCTCAACCAGGTTCTTACGGTGAGAACTGGAGAAAAGTCTCTCCCAGCTTCTGACAGGGAGGGGGGAAAAGAAACCCTTGTGAAACACACCAGAGAATTCTGTTCTTAATAAAACCTACCCTTAGTGGAAATTACTTAACTAGAGCTTAACCTACTGGCGTAAAATGATAGCCTAACTGATGTGACAGAAGGTCAGTACCCAACTGCAGCCAGTTCTAGTATTTTATATGGGAGAAGAGAAAACCCCATCACCAGCCCACTCTACTATCCTGTCCCAAAAAAGAACTGAGAAATGAGTGTGAAGTTCACAGTCCAGAGGTGCCGGCCCTCTAAAAGACTGAGATCTAACCATGGGACTCTAGAGTTGTTTTTTTTTTTTTTTTCCTTACAATACTTCATCACCACATTATTAAAGGCCTATTTACAGCAGTTCCTTTTATCCGGTTTATCATGTTTGGCTATTGATCAGTTCAATTCACTCAGTTGTGTCTGACTGGAGCACCCCAGACTTCCCTGTCCATCACCAACTCCCAGAGTTTACTCAAACTCATGTCCATTGAGTCAGTGATGCCGTCCAACCATCTCATGCTCTGTCATCCACTTCTCCTACCTTCAATCTTTCCCAGCATCACATCTTTTCAAACGAGTTAGTTCTTTGCATCAGGTGGCCAAAGTATTGGATTTTCAGCATCAGCATCAGTCCTTCCTTAGGACTGATTTCTTTTAGGATGGACTGGTTGGATCTCCTTGCAGTCCAAGGGACTTTCAAGAATCTTCTCCAACACCACAGTTCAAAAGCATCAATTCTATAGCACTTAGCTTTCTTTACACTCCAAATTTTATATCCATACATGATTACTGGAAATACCATAGCCTTGACAAGACAGACTTTTTTGGCAAAGTAATGTCTCTGCTTTTGGATATGTTGTCTAGTTTGGTCATAACTTTCCTTCCAAGGAGTAGTTCAGTTCAGTTCAGTTCAATTGCTCAGTCGTGTCTGACTCTTTGCAACCCCATGAATCACAACACGCCAGGCCTCCCTGCCATCACCAACTCCCGGAGTTCACTCAGACTCGCGTCCATCGAGTCCGTGATGCCATCCAGCCATCTCATCCTTTCTCATCACCTTTCCTCCTGCCCCCAATCCCTCCCAGCATCAGGGTCTTTTCCAATGAGTCACTCTTTACATGAGGTGGCCAAAGTATTGGCATTTCAGCTTCAACATCAGTCCTTCCAAGGAACACCCAGGACTGATCTCCTTCAGAATGGACTGGTTGGATCTCCTTGTAGTCCAAGGTCTTCTCCAACACCACAGTTCAAAGGCATCAATTCTTTGGTGCTCAGCTTTCTTCACAGTCCAGCTCTCACATCCACACATGACCACAGGAAATACCATAGCCTTGACTAGACGGACCTTTGTTGGCAAAGTAATGTGTCTGCTTTTGAGTATGCTATCTAGGTTGATCATAACTTTTCTTCCAAGGAGTGAGCGTCTTTTAATTTCATGGCTGCAGTCACCATCTGCAGTGATTTTGGAGCCCAAGAAAATAAAGCCTGACACTGTTTCTACTGTTTCCCCATCTATTTCCCATGAAGTGATGGGACCAGATGCCATGATCTTTGTTTTCTAAATGTTGAACTTTCAGCCAACTTTTCCACTCTCCTCTTTCACTTTCATCAAGAGTCTCATTAGTTGTTATTTTGCTTTTGCCATAAGGGTGGTGTCATCTGCATATCTGAGGTTATTGATATTTCTCCTGGCAATCTTGATTCCAGCTTGTTCTTCTTCTAGCCCAGCATTTCTCATGATGTACCCTGCATATATGTTAGGTAAGCAGGGTGACAATATACAGACTTGATGGAAGCATCTTTTAATTTCATGGTGGTGATCACCATCTGCAATGATTTTGGAACCCAGAAAAATAAAGACAGCCACTGTTTCCACTGTTTCCCCATCTATTTGTCATGAAGTGATGGGACCAGGTGCCATGATATTAGTTTTCTGAATGTTGAGCTTTAATCCAACTTTTTCACTCTCCTCTTTCACTTTCATCAAGAGTCTCATTAGTTGTTATTTTGCTTTTGCCATAAGGGTGGTGTCATCTGCATATCTGAGGTTATTGATATTTCTCCTGGCAATCTTGATTCCAGCTTGTTCTTCTTCTAGCCCAGCATTTCTCATGATGTACCCTGCATATATGTTAAATAAGCAGGGTGACAATATACAGACTTGATGGAAGCATCTTTTAATTTCATGGTGGTGATCACCATCTGCAATGATTTTGGAACCCAGAAAAATGAAGTCTGCCACTGTTTCCACTGTTTCCCCATCTATTTGTCATGAAGTGATGGGACCAGGTGCCATGATAGTTTTCTGAATGTTGAGCTTTAATCCAACTTTTTCACTCTTCTCTTTCACTTTCATCAAGAGTCTCATTAGTTGTTATTTTGCTTTTGCCATAAGGGTGGTGTCATCTGCATATCTGAGGTTATTGATATTTCTCCCGGCAATCTTGATTCCAGCTTGTGCTTTATCCAGCGCAGCATTTCTCATGATTTACTCTGCATATAAGTTAAATAAGCAGGGTGACATACTTCTTTTCCTATTTGGAACCAGTCTGTTGTTCCATGTCCAGTTCTAACTGTTTGTTCCTGACCTGCATACTGATTTTTAGCAACAGTTAGAACTGGACATGGAACAACAGACAACAGATTATGATTCAGTAATAAAATGAAGTGAGTTTTTGAACTATAAAAAACAGAGAGAAATTTTAAATGCATAATTGCTAAGTGAAAAAAGCAAATCTGAACAGGTTGTATACTATATTATCCCAACTTTATAACATTTTGAAAAAAGCAAAACTATGTAGGCAATTTTTATAGTGAGATCAGTTGTTCCCAGAGTTTGTGGAAGTAGGTGAAGAGTAAATAGGCAGAGTGTAGAGGATTGTTTGGTCAGTCTACACAAGCTGTCTCACACTATAATGATGGACATATCATTATGCATTTATCAAACCCACAGAATGTACAATACCAAGAGTGAATGGCGTAAACTATGGGGCTTCAGGTGATTATGATGTGTCAATGTAGACTCACCACCAGTTGTAACAAATGTATTATGCTGGTGAGGGTTTTGATAATGGGAGAGGCTATAAATGTGTGGGACAGGGTGTATATGGGAAATCTCTGTACTTTCCCTCAATTTTGCACTGAACCTCAAAATGATTTCAAGAAAATAACAAAACAAAAAACCCTATCCAATCCCTGGAATATTCCAATACCAAAGAAAGGTAATGCCAAAGAATGTTCAAACAACCACACAATTGTAATCATTTCACAGGCTGGGAAAGTAATGCTCAAAATTCTCCAAGTTAGGCTTCAACAGTAGGTGAACTGAGAACTTCCAGATGGACAAGCCAAATTTAAAGACTAGGAACCAGGAATCAAATTGCCAACATCCATTGGATCATAGAAAAACAAGAAAATCCCAGAAAAAAACATCTACTTCTGCTTCATTGAATATGCTAAAACCTTTGACTGTGGGTATCACAACAAATTATGGAAAATTCTTAAAGATATGGGAATACCAAATCACCTTACCTGCCTCCTGAGAAACCTGTCTGCAGGTCAAGAAGCAACAGCTAGAACTGAACATGGATCAATGGACTGGTTCTAAATTGGGAAAGGAGTACGTCAAGGCTGTATACTGTCACCCTGCTTATTTAAATACTGTGCAGAGTACATCATGCAAAATGCCAGGCTGGATAAAGCACAAGCTGGAATCAAGATTGCTGGGAGAAATATCAATAACCTCAGATATGAAAATGGCACCACCCTTATGGCGGAAAGTGAAGAGGAACTAAAGAGCCTCTTGATAAAGGCGAAAGAGGAGAGTTAAAAAGCTACCTTAAAACAACATTCAGAAAACTAAGATCATGGCATCCAGTCCTATCACTTCATGGCAAATAGATGGGGAAACAGTGGAAACAGTGTCAGACTTTATCTTGGACTCCATAATCACTGCAGTTGGTGAATACAGCCATGAAGTTGAAAGATGCTTGCTCCTTGGAAGAAAAGCTATGACCAACCTAGAGAGGATATTAAAAAGCAGAGAGATTACTCTCCAGACAAAGTCCATCTAGTCAAAGCTGTGGTTTTTCCAGTAGTCATCTATGGATGTGAGAGTTGGACTATAAAGAAGGCTGAGCGCCAAAAAACTGATGCTTTTGAACTGTGGTGTTTGAGAAGACTCGAGAATCTCTTAGACTGCAAGGAGATCAAACAAGTCAATCCTAAAGGAAATCAATCCTGAATATTCATTGTAAGGACTAATGCTGAAGCTGAAGCTCCAATACTTTGGCCCCTGGTACAAAGAGCTGACTGATTAGCAAAGACCTTGATGCTGGGAAAGATTGAAGGCAGGAGAAGAAGGGGATGACAGAGGGTGAGATGATTGGATGGCTTCACCGACTCAATGGACATGAGTTTGAGCAAGCTCTGGGAGATGGTGAAGGACAGGGAGGCCTGGTGTGCTTCAGTCCATCGGGTCGCAAAGAGTCGGACACGACTGAGTGACTGAACAGCAACAACCATGCCTAGATCATAGTAACACTCAATACATGGTGGTGACTTCATCAGTACTGTAATCACTAGAGCTGTCGTCGTCTTAAAAGTCAGTAGACTCTCTCATGTTTTGGTTTTTTCAGTCACTAAATCATGTCCAACTCTACAGCCCCATGAACTGCAGCCTGCCAGGCTTCCCTGTCCTTCACTATCTCCGAGTTTGCGCCTGTCTTTAGGTAGAAGTTAAAGGATGACCTTGCATAATAAGCAGAAAAAATAATATAGAAAATGGAAACTAACTACATTAAGACATAAGTATGTGCTCAGACTAATAGTGCTTTATATTTGAAATATTATGCTTATAGTAGAAATATGACCCTACATGGAAAAAGAAAAACCACACACAACAGTTTGTTTCGTTGATTTCATATTTGAAATCCAATTTTTCTGCCTCAATCCTCCACTCATCATGTTGGTGGGAAATAAAATCCTAATAATATATAACTACCTCTCATGCCCCATATTCTTATGTAAGGTCTCAATTTACATGAGATTTCAAATGCCTCTGGTATCCCATGTCTCATCTCTGATTTTAGACACAGAAGGGCTGCAGTTCTGTGCAATTTCAGATTCATGCTAACAGCATCCCATAGAATATGTATGCTATGTTTCTATCTAGTTTCCAACTTAGAACTCAGGACTTTATCTCAGATCTTAGAAATCTTTTTATGATGAGGTATCACACAGAGGAGGAGGCAACAGCTTAGTGACAGACTGTCTCACCATTCACACACACACAGTCACACACATTTATACGCATACATTCAGTTGGTTGTTTCTCAGGCTAGGTATTGTTATGGATTTAATGTATGTGTCCCCTCAAAATTCACATATTGAAATCCTATCCTAACCCCCATGTATTAGGAGGTGGAGTATTTAGGATGTAATTAGGTCATGAGAGTGGGAGGCCTCATGAGCAGGCGTAACAGGTCTCCTTATAAAAAAGAGCCAGAGAGTCCTCTCTCCTCTTCCACCTTGTGAGGACACAGAGAGGCTGCTGTCTGCAATTCAGACAGTGGCCCTCACCAGAGCCAGACCGTGTATGTGTCCTAATGTTTGACTCTAAGCCTCCAGGACTGTGAGGAATACATGTCTGTTGCTTATAAGCCACCTAGTCTATGGCATTCTGTTACAGCAGCCCAAACCGACTATCATGATTATGTTTCATAAAGTTGACATCAACAGTGAAATGGTAATATAGAACCATTTGCCTAGAGAAAATACAGGGCTGAGTATCTGTGAGCCTGTGGTCACATTTTATCAGCAGATCATATATAACCTTGTTTTGTGTGTGTGTGTGTTTTCTATTTAAAGAGANAATACAGGGTTGAGTATCTGTGAGCCTGTGGTCACATTTTATCAGCAGATCATATATAACCTTGTTTTGTGTGTGTGTGTGTTTTCTATTTAAAGAGACTTTAATATTATTTTATTAATACATTAACATTGAACTTTTAGTCAATTCTCGAGGCAAGAATACTGGAGTGAGTAGCCATTCCCTTCTCAGGGGATCTTTCGGACCCAGGAATTGAACCTGGGTCTCCTACATTGCAGGCTGATTCTTTTCCGTCAAGCCCTGGGTTGGGAAGATCCCCCAGAGAAGAGAATGGCTACCCACTCCAGTATTCTTGCCTGGAAAATTCCATGGATAGAGGAGCCTGGAGCTGGTGGGCTACATTTCATGGGGTCACAAAGAGTCAGACACAACTGAGCTTCTAACACGTTCATAGCCAATAGCACTGTACCTTATGCCTGAACATAGCTTATCTAACACAGAACTTTTTCTGGAAGGCACATCACTCTTGTGCTTAAGAATGCTAGTAAACTTTTTAATACTAAATATATTTAAGGACCATTTTAAGAAGTGAAATTACCAACAAGAAGGACATAAATGCAAAAACATGGCACTAAATAGACAAAAATAGGATACTTTTTTACAGTATAAATGTCTTGTTTGACCTTAACTGGTAATGTGTGCCTGATTCAACTTAATTTGGGGGGATATGCTTACAGATATATCCATAAATGAACTCAAAATCACAGTGAGTGTTAATTTAGGAGTTAATAGTAAACTATAGGTAGTAGGTGAATTCAACAAATGAAAAATTAATGAGGATCAATTGCTTGTATGTTAATATTTTATGTGTTAATTTACATATATAACAAACATATATCTCTAAGTATCCATAGATGTTTACCCATCTGCAAACAAACAGAAAAAAAAAACACACTATCTTTGTATCATAAAAATAAGTTGAAAATAGCTTTCTTTATTCCTTGGGAAATGAAGGATTACACTCTATGGGGAATTATTTCTCAAATGCCATGTACTATATGTCCAACTAATCAGAGTAACATTAAAAACCCCATGCAGGGTTTTATAGTAGTTTATAATAAAATGGCATTGCCTTTTATAAAAAGTAAGTATGAATGCATTTTGTTGGTATCCTAGTCTCTCCTTTCACAGAATATGATTTTAAAATACATGGACCTTTTTTATTTGAACTTAATTTAGCCACTGTTTAAAATCAAAGTCTATGGCAGGATCCTACTGCCCCACTAGGACGTCTTCAAAGACTTTTTATATCAGTGTATCTCCTTCTTCTTTCCCACCCCCCATGGTTAAATACATTCCTTTGACGACTTACTGTCTCCTAAGATTAAAATCTCTAGACTAGTTTACCGAGAACAAAGGATGAATAGAAGCAGTAACTTCACATAGATTGTTTGCAGGCTCACCAACTGCACTTCTTCTGCTGTTTTCTCATGCAGGAAATCTGTTTGGGTTGTGAGAATCTGAAAGCCCTGATTTTCTTAACCTTCATAGGGAAATGAATTTCTGACTCAGGGAAATGCTGTCTACTTTTTAACTTGTTTGGCTTCTTCCACCTACATTCCTGTGAATCCTTCATCGTCCCACTTAGTCTCTTGTGGAAATTTATTATTTATGTTGAACAAGGAGCGGACACCCTTCTGCAACTCTTCCTCCAAATCACTTAATTTTAAAGGACAGGGTAGAGGAATAAAGACATGTTTACCTAAAAGACCAGCTTTTTGAGGTAAGCATTTACTTTTCTCCCAAATATTTTTTTTTTCTTTGCTCTCATTCTTAAAGCAAACTAAAAAAAGACTGAGAGTTCCCCTCAATACTTACTTATCAGTACACCCCTGGGAAAAATTCTGATCAACTCTCAAATTAAAGGTGGCTAATTGGTGAGGTTGGAAAAATGTAAGGTTCTGGAAAGATCAAGACTCTACACATTACCTTATTTCCCCAATTCTTTCTCTATTTATTGATCTGTTCTTCACAGTTCAGTTCAGTTCAGTCGCTCAGTCATGTCCGACTCTCTGCGACCCCATGAACCGCAGCACCCCAGGCCTCCCTGATCATCACCGACTCCCAGAGTCCACCCAAACCCATGTTTCTTCACAGAAACAGGATAACTTCTGAAATTCTCCCACATTTTTGTGTGGTATAATAAAAATACCACTTTACTAATAGGATCTTGTACCACTATTTTGCATTATTATATTTTATACCTAGAACATACTAGCTGTTTGACTTTAGCCAAATCATTTTACTTCCTTTGACTCCAGTTTCCTTGTCTGCTTTAATGGATATAACAATATTTCCCTGTTTCACTCTATAGAAGTTCTTTGTAAGTGGACGGTGTTCTATAAAGTTCAACCTGCTCGACAGGTATAGCTCTCTGAAACATGAAATATTTAAGCAAACATGACTAGAATGATTCACAGCTTTTGTTATTTATGAGATATAAAATTAAAATATGTAACCAAATATTAAATTGAAATATTGAACAGATCTCCAGAATAGAAAAACTCCCCCCACCCCCACAAATCACCATATGTAAAATTACAAAAAATACTGGTCAAAATTGGTGGCATTACTTTTTGACATTCAGACAAAGTAAGACTCAAAAAATGATTTGAGCTGAAGGTATCTTCCTTCTGTAAAGAATTGTTGGTCAGCTGTTAGTCCTCATCTCGCTTCATGTCAAATCAGCTTACATTTTATAATTCATATCTTGTATTTCATGCTATCTCTACTGAATAGAGACTGTATCTGTGACAAGTGATTATTACATTGCCATTTTCCTGCATGAGTTGCATGGACTTTTCTAAGTTTTCATCTGATGTCAGGGGAAAACCTTCCCTTGCTAAATGAAGTTTAATGGAAAGAGTGAAAGCTGGAAGAGTGAAGTTGCATTTTGACTGTGCCATGAGTCATGCTTGTGCACAGCATTTCTGATGTGATGAAATAAAGAGCAAGTCTTTATTCCTGCTCTAAAATGAGATTAAAATTTGAAGCTTCACAATAACATTCAGTCTTTTCTCTCTTTTCCTAACTACATTAATCTTTTTCTATTTTTCTTACCATCCATGCTTCCGAGAAGCTCTTAATCGCTAATCTATTACCCTTCAAAGCTCGTCTCTCTGCCTTCAGCACAATGTTTTATTTGTCCTCTCATGTCATATTTTCTGTTTATTTTCCAATGTGTTTATTACATTATCCACAGACTCTTGGAGTAGGAGGAAATATGTGCTTGCATTATAATGTTACCTTTGATTTCTGGGATGAAATCATTCTTGTCTTTTAACATATCCAATGAAAATTTTATTGATTGTATCTTATCACATAGTCCCACCATTAGGCTTTATTGTGCTCAATACACACAGACTCTCCAACTACCACTATCAAGATACTATCTTCTAAGTATCTTTATCCCTTTTCCTCTTATTCCTTCATTTTTTTTTTATTGGAGTACAGTTTTTTTTCTATGTTATATTGACTTCTTCTGTACAGCACAGTGAATTAGCTACACATATACATATATCCCCTCTTCTTTGGGTTTCCTTTCCATTTAGGTCACCACAGACTATTGACTGAGTACAGTTGCCTGTGCTATATAGTCTGTTCTCATTCATAATCTGTTTTATGCATAGTGGTATATATATGTCAATCCCAATCTCCTGGTCCATCCCACCATCCCTTACTCCCTTGGTGCCAGTATGTTTGTTCTCTACATCTTTGTTTCTGTTTCTGCTTTGCAAATAAGTTCATCTATATAGAAAAAAATATACATTTTTTTTAGATTCCACAAATATGCATTAATATATGATATTTGTTTTTCTGACTTACTTTACTCTGTGTGAAGGTCTCGAAGTCCATCCACATCTCTACAAATGACCCAATTTTGTTCCTTTTTATGGCTCTAGTATTCCATTGTATGTATGTCAGACAGTTCAGTTGCTCAGTTGTGTCCAATGCTTTGTGACCCCATGAACTGCAGCACACCAGGCTTCCCTGTCCATCACCAACTCCCGGAGCTTGCTCAAGCTTATGTCCATCGAGTGAGTGATGCCATACAACCACCTCATCCTCTGTCATCCCCTTCTCCCCCCACCTTTAATTTTTCTTAGCATCAGGGTCTTTTCCAAGGAGGCAGTTCTTCGCATCAGGTGGCCAGAGTTTTGGAGTTTCAGCTTCAGCATCAGTCCTTCCAGTGAATATTCAGGACCAATTTCCTTTGGGATTGACTGGTTTGATCTCCTTGCAATCCAAGGGACTCTGAAGAGTCTTCTCCAACACTAAAGTTCAGCATCAGTTCTTTGGCACTCAGCTTTCTTTATATTCCAGCTCTCACATCCATACATGACTACTGGAGAAACTATAGCCTTGACTAGACGGACCATTGTAGGCAAAGTTATGTCTCTGCTTTTTAATATGCTATCTAGGTTGGTCATGGCTTTTCTTCCAAGGAGCAAGCTCCTTGCTTCTCATTGTATGTATGTACAACATCTTTCTCTCTTCCTCTGTTGATAGACATTTTGGTTGCTCCCATGTCCTGGCTATTGTAAACAGTGCTATTACAGACTGAGGTACATGTATCTTTTTATGTTATGGTTTTCTCCAGGTATATCCCCAGGAATGGGATTGTTGGGCCATATGGTAGTTCTATTTTAAGGTTTTTAGGGACTCTCCATACTATTTTTCATAGTGGCTTGTCAACTTACATTCCCACCAATAGTATAAGAGGATTCCCTCTTCCCTGCTTCCTCTACAGCATTTTTTCCCTCCATTTTTTCTTTCTGTTCTTTCCTTTTTTCTTTCTTTCTTTTCCTACTATTCCTCTGCCTCCTCCTTCTCCTCCTGCTTCTCTCTGTTGGTGCTATCAGGTAGAAACTGGCTATTTCCATTTTAGTCTCCTCTAATAAATCATGTGATAGAAGAATAAACAACTTTCCTTTGAGAAACAGAAGTAGTCTGCAGATTTCATGCCCTCTGGTACCTTTGTTAACAAAAAGGAATGAGGAATAAGCAGATCTCCAGTTACTATATTCAGCATAGTCAAAGTAAGTCTGAGAGTGACCTTCAAAATTTAAGGTTTTACCTACCCATTGGTCAGAAAAGAATCATAATATAAGTAACTGAATGACTACAAAGGACTTTATGTCCCACTGTTCTCACAACAACACAGTTTCTCTATTCATGTCCAAGGCAAGCCATTCAATATCACAGTAGTCCAATTCTATGCCTCAACTAATAATGCTGAAGAAGCTGAAGTTAAATGGTTCTATGAAGACTTACAAGACCTGCTGGAACTAACACCCAAAAAAGATATCCTTTTCATTATAGGGGACTGGAATGCAAAAGTAGGAAGTCAAGAGATACCTGAAATAACAGTGAAATTTGGCCTTAGAGTACGAAATGAAGCAGGGCAAAGACTAATAGAGTTCTGCCAAGAGAACACACTGGTCATAGGAAACACCCTCTTCCAACAACACAAGAGAAGACTCTACACATGGACATCACCAGATGGTCAATACCAAAACCATATTGATAATATTCTTTGCAGCCAAAGATGGAGAAGCTCTATACAGTCAGCAAAAACAAGACTGGGGACTGACTGTGGCTCAGATCATGAACTCCTTATTGCCAAATTCAGACTTAAATTGAAGAAAGTAAGGAAAACCACTAGATCATTCAGGTATGACCTAAGTCAAATTGGTTACGATTATACAATGGAAATGACAAACATATTCATGGGATTAGAGCTGATAGATGGGTTGTCTGAAGAACTATAGATGGAGGTTCATGACATTGTACAGGAGGCAGTGATCAAAACCTTCCCCAAGAAAAAGAAATGCAGAAAGGCAAAATGGCTGTCTGAGGAGGCCTTGTAAATAGCTGAGAAAAGTAGAGAAGCTAAAGGCAAAGGAAAAAAGGAAAGGTATACCCATTTGAATGCAGAGTTCCAAAGAATACCAAGGAGAGATAAGAAAGCCTTCCTCAGTGATCAACACAAAGAAATAGAGGAAAACAATAGAATGGGAAAGACTAGAGATCTCTTCAAGAAAATTAGAGATACCAAGTGAACATTTCATGCAAAGATGAGCCCAATAAAGAACAGAAATGGTATGGACCTAACAGAAGCAGTAGACATTAAGAAGAGGTGGCAAAAATACACAGAAGCACTATACAAAAAAGATCTTCATGACCCATATAACCACAATGGTGATCACTCACCTAAAGTCAGACATCCTAGAAAGCAAAGTCTAGTGGGCATTAGGAAGCATTGCTATGAACAAATCAAGTGGAGGTGATGAAATTCCAGTTGAGCTATTTCAAATCCCAAAAGATGATGCTATGGAAGTGCTGCACTCAATATGCCAGCAAATTTGGAAAACTCAGCAGAGGCCACAGGACTGGAAAAGGTCAGTTTTCATTCCAATCCCAAAGAAAGGCAATGCCAAAGAATGCTCAAACTACTGCACAATTGCACTCATCTCACATGCTAGTAAATTAATGCTCAAAATTCTCCATGCCAGGCTTCAGAGATATGTAGACTTACAGATGTTAAAGCTGGATTTAGAAAAGGCAGAGGAACCAGAGATAAAATTCCCAACATCTGTTGCATAATCAAAACAACAAGAGAGTTCCAGAAAAATCTACTTTTGCTTTATTGACTATGCCAATGACTTTGTGTGGATCACAACAAACTGTTGAAAATTCGAAAAGAGGTGGGCATACCAGACCACCTGACCTACCTCTTGAGAAATCTGTATGCAGGTCAGGAAGCAACAGTTAGAACTGGACATGGAACAACAGACTGGTTCCAAATCAGGAAAGGAATACATCAGGGCTGTATATTGTTATCCTGTTTATTTAACTTATATTCAAAGTACATCATGTGAAATGCTGGGCTAGATGAAGCCCAAACTGGAATTAAGATTGCCAGGAGAGAGAGAAATAACCTCAGATATTGAGGAAACAATGGAAACAGTGACAGACTATATTTTCTTAGGCTCCAAAATCACTGCAGATGGTGACTGCAGCCATGAAATGAAAAGACTCTTTCTTCTTGGAGGAAAAGTTATGAGCAACCTAGACACCATATTAAAAAGCAGAGACATTACTTTGCCAACAACGGTCCATCTAGTCAAAGCTCCATTTTTTCCAGTAGTCATGTATGGATGTGAGATTTGGGCTATAAAGAAAGCTGAGCACTGAAGAATTGATGCTTTTGAAATGTGGTGTTGGAGAAGACTGTTGAGAATCTCTTGGGCAGCAAGAGATCCAGCCAATCCATCCTAAAGGAAATCAGCCCTGAATATTCATTGGAAGGACTGATGTTGAAGCTGAAACTCCTGTACTTTGGCCACTTGATGCAAAAAAATGACTCATTAGAAAAGACCCTGACGCTGGGAAAGATGGAAGGCGGGAGGAGAAGGGGACGACAGAGGATGAGATGGTTGGATGGCATCACCAGCTTAATTTGTTGATGGACATGAGCTTGAGTAAGTCCCAGGAGTTGGTTATGGACAGGGAATCCTGGCATGCGGCAGTCCATGCAGTCGCAAAGAGTCAGACATGACCGAGCGACCTAACTGAAATTTCTGATAATAATATTGGCTCAGATTTCTGATGATGAGTAGATCATGGGTTCAGCTCCCACCCTGAGCTTTAAAAGTTGCCTCTGAAATTACTCGAGATAGCGCCGTTGTGTTTAGGACATGTGCATACTGACTTTTGTTGTCTTTTTCCCTCTATTTTGAGGAAGTAGGCTTATCGTGCATGTAGAGCCCTGTCTAGAAATTTCTTCTTTTTTCCCCCTGATGTTTTGAGATATAATTAGCAAATGGAAACTTTCAACTCCTTGAGTCCCACAGGTGTCTGACTTGCATTATATTATTTGCTTCTGATCTTTGATTGACCACCATTTTTGCCTGTCATTTTCCTATTCCCACGGTTACATTTACTGACAGAATTTGGTTACTTTCGCAGCAGAAATTAACATTTATGACAATATTATTTATTATTTCTTACTTTATATTATCCCTATGTAATTTTAGCTTAAGTGCTTCCAAGCTTCGAAGCTTCATTCCCTGGCTTGCTGGCAGATTGCTCACTAGTATAGTTCTTCCCTTTTGGAGCACAAAGACAGCACAATTTTCCCTGGGTCGCTGACATGCTATATAGAATTCAGAATATGAATTCTAGTCACTGTCTACTCTGTCAAATACTTGTTCCATTCCTATACATAAATGTCAGACTTTATGGATTTTGGTCAAAATTGACCTTAAGGCAGTCGTCGTAAACTCTCACAAGCAGGCAGTGGCTTTTGTCTCTGAGCCTGTCTTTCCTCCTGTGATTTCTAAGGCATAGTCTAATCATAATTCAAAATCATTTCATTTGAATCCTAGATCCTTAAGTACCTCCAGCTTGTCAAGTTTTTCTAATGGTGGTTTCTATGCCAGCAGTTCCACGGTTTGCTTGCTCATTGGTCTGTTAACATTGCTCTTGTCCCCCAGACTATTGTATTTGCAATGAGGGAACCCAGTGTTGGCCTTGAATTAGCTTTGGTAAATCTGGCTCCCACATCTGTATTGTTTGAAGACAGTTTAATTTGTTGATAAAAAGGTAAAAGTTTTTCACTCCCTGTAAAATATACAGGGAGTGAAAATTATTTTCAAATCTATTTCTTTTCAATGTTTTTTCCTAAATGTAGTGAACCCATGCTTCACTGAACACATTATGGAACATCCTGTTTCATATAAGCCATAGTTCATAATTTGCAACTTTGAATTATTCATATTTCCAGAAAACCACAAAGATATTGAATTATTCCAATAATCACGTGTCTTACAATTAAAGCCTCTCCTGTGTCCCATAGTTCAGTACATGTTCATGTAGAGGAGATGTACCCAACCATTAATTCCCTCTGAGAAGCCTCCTGGCCTCCTCAACTGTAAACTGATTCAAGCTGGGCCAATATGGCTTAATCTCTACATGTTGTCATGTTCACCAAACAGTTTTCAAAAACAAAAAAACTCTACAAGGATTTGTGTTTTATAAATAGCATTCCAGGAAGAATCCTAAAGTTAATGCTAACATTTTTTCTTCTCACAGTTTCCTTTAACTTTTTTTTTTTAAATTTAGTGATTCTCTTTACTAGTTCTGACCACCTCCTTTACCCCAATCTCTGCATTCCATATGAAATGTAACTTCCCATGATTCCTGCTTGTCTAATGGGCTCATCCCTCTGTTACGTAGATTCACTTAATACCTCTAGCTAAAGTGCTCTAGTTCTCTGTCTCCTCTCAGATTCTGTACTTTTCTGATTATTCTTTGAATCTGCATCACAAAAAGGAATGAAAATAGCTGCTTATTACAGTCTTTTCTGTGAATCTCTCTGCTTTTATTTTTTTTTTCTAGTCATATAAACTATACTATTCAGGAAATATAGATTTTGTGAGAGTATGACAAGGCATTTAAATAGCATCAATAAAAATCTATGAAAATGGTCCTATTACCAGCTACATATCAAAAAGCCTAAAAATTCATTGAATTAAAGTGATTCCACTTCAAGATAAATTTAAATGACAGTGTCATGGTGAGAGCCAGTGCCTTTCCAACACCTTTCCATTAGGATTGCATTTCCAAAATGAAGCATTTATCTTTATTTTATTGGCTACTGTATTAGTATACAGATTAAATTGCCTTAACATTTTGGAACATAGTGTAATGTCTACAAGCTGTATTTTGGTCTACTGAAGGACATTCCCAAAGGTCCCCTCAGCCTATGTGTCTGGAATTAACCAAGAAGGATTATATATTTTTATATATTCAGTCCTGGTTAAAATCTTTTCACCCTGAAGATGGAGAGAACACAGGTGTGTCCCTTGAGCCTTAATTTTTCAATTCCTGCTCTCAAAATAGCTGGACTAAAGATATGACATCACCATGTCCTCCTTAGTCCTAGTCTATCTAATTGCTACCACTCTTTTCAGAAGTGAGAGATATAAATTGCTTTTGTTGTATTATATGAGAACCTTTGAATCTGTCTTGAAAAACAAAAAAATCAAATGGAATAATGGCAAAGACTTGTGTCTTCAATAAGGACAGTAATTAAGTAACCTTTTTGTGAGAAATGAAATCCAGTGTTGGTTAAGTACAGATAGTAAGATAGTAATGCAGGGAATATATGAATAAAAACAAAACCATCTCCCAACTTAGAAGTCATTTCCACAAAGGTAAGAGAGAAAGAAAACAGTTATGTTATTGTATAAACATTAAACCACAATGTGATACAAATAACAGGCAATCTACCAAGAGATTACAAAAACAAATGGAAAGCTCACTCTTTTATATAGTCTGGCAAAGACAATTTTTTCCATAACATGTTTTCAAGATAAATGATTGTCCTAAAGAAAAAAGACGTCAGCACCTTCCTAAGTTTACCTGGGAATTGGAGTAACCATCTGTGCTAGCTAATTGGCTTTATCCAGAGCAGAAACAATTACACTAACTAAAAAAGTGATATACATACATATACATAAAATATTTCCATCCTTCATTTTATATATTGAGTAAATTCAGTATTGACTTTGCAAATGCCTGCTCATATGATTTACATCTTCTGAACTGAGGGATGATTAGCAAGTTTCGTATTCCTGAAACTTGTCAAGCTTTACACCCTTTTCAGTCCATTTTCAGCACATCATATTATTCTTCCACTTAAATTTTATGTATGTTCTTTACACACATATGCTCAGTTACATGGTGATAGTGATTGTCTAGGTATTAGAAAAATATTTTAAAGAATGAATCAAAGAATTATAATTTGTTTCTGAAATATATACCATGGAATAGATTGTCTTAAGAGTTTTTTTTGGCCGTNGATAGTGATTGTCTAGGTATTAGAAAAATATTTTAAAGAATGAATCAAAGAATTATAATTTTTTTCTGAAATATATACCATGGAATAGATTGTCTTGAGTTTTTTTTGGCCGTGCCCCATAGCATGTGAGATCTTAGTTCCAAGAACAGGGATCAAACCTGTGCCCCCTGCAGTAAGACATATAGAGTCTTAACTACTGGGCTTCCAGGGAAATCCCTGTTATAAGAGTTTCTATTTTCAAAATTACATTACAGGTTTGCATTTTTTATCAAGGTCAAGGGATAAATTCAGTGAAAGAAATAAATGATTAACCATAGCTCTGAAAACATATATATTTATATATATATGTATATATACACACACACAAAGTTTTAATCATTTCAGTACTGCCATATGTGTCATACATGCATATGAAAGTGAAAGTGAATTCGCTCAGTTGTGTCCGACTCGTTGCAACCCCGTGGACTGTAGCCCAGCAGGCTCCTCCGTCCATGGGATTCTCCAGGCAAGAATACTGGAGTGGGTTGCCATTTCCTTCTCCAGGGGATCTTCCCGACCCAGGGATAGAACCTAGGTCTCCCTCATCACAGGAAGACGCTTTAACCTCTGAGCCACCAGGGAAGCATATATGCATATATTTAAATGTATATAGTACTTAATATAAAATTAATATATACTCATATATATAATAATGAAGTTTTAATTTATTATATACATATATTTTATGTGAAGTTGCAACATACAATACACATATATTACCCTGTATTTCCAATGTACTGTAATGCATAGAGTATATATAGTATTTTGTATAAAATGTTTTATGTAAACATATGTATAATGTATGTGCTAAGTCACTTTGGTTGTGTCTGACTCCATGTGAACCTATGGACTGTAGCCCACCAGGCTCTTCTGTCCATGGGATACGCCAGGCAAGAATACTGGAGTGGGTTGCCATGGCCTCCTCCAGGGGATCTTCCCAACCCAGGGATCTAACCCAGGTCTCTTATGCCTCCTACTTTGGCAGATGGATTCTTTACCACTAGTGCCATCTAGGAAGCCCATATGTATAATGAAAGTGAAAGTGAAGTCACTCACTTGTGTCCGACTCTTTGTGACCCCATGGACTGTAGCCCAGCAGGCTCCTCCATCCATGGGATTTTCCAGGCAAGAGTATTGGCGTGGGTTGCCATTTCCCTCTCCAATATGTATAATATGCATATATATATTTTACATAATTATATATATATATTTACATGTAACATTTAGCTTTAATCTGTAAGTAAAACAAGATGATCTTAATAAATCCAGTTCCTCAAGATCTTTTGAACTTTGGTTAGGTGAGATTGACAAGACAGTCACCTAATCTCAGTGCAGCCCAATTCTGATCAGGGTTATTAATATATTGTAGCTGAGAGTCGGACATGACTGAGCAACTTCACTTTCACTTTTCACTTTCATGCATTGGAGAAGGAAATGGCAACCCACTCCAGTGTTCTTGCCTGGAGAATCCCAGGGACGGGAGAATCTGGTGGGCTGCTGTCTATGGGGTCTCACAGAGCTGGACACGACTGAAGCGACTTAGCAGCAGCAACAGCAGTGTAGTGTAGACTGAGTGATTTCACTTTCACTTTTCACTTTCATGAACTGGAGAAGGAAATGGCAACCCATTCCGGCATTCTTGCCTGGAGAGTCCCAGGGACAGCGGAGCCTGGTGGGCTGCCTTCTATGGGATCGCACAGAGTCAGGCATGACTGAAGCGATTTAGCAGCAGCAGGAGCAGCAGTGTAGTGTAATGGTTTTTAAGACTGAATGTCCTAGACACTGAAAATGTACTGGAATTAGACTGCTGTTTGATTATCTTGTGATGCACAGGAGCCAAGTTACAATGCCATGAGTTGAGGTACAGTTTCTCTTGAAACAAATGAAAGTTGTCTATATAAGTGTTTATGGTAAGTAGTTAATTCCAGAGCAGTAAATAAGGGTTGAAAAAATGCAACAGT
>SJYQ01002078.1:487462-538123 GCA_006410935.1 Redunca redunca
TGTGGAGGTAAAATTATGCTGCTTTCCAAAATTTAAACTTTTCCTTGCTCTATTCTTTTTATTAATGTCATTCTATGTCAAAAATACAACTGAACACAATGAAAAGTTAGAAAAATAATTTCCGTGCATTATTGTTCATTATTATATATTTTTACCTTCCAATCAGTCATTCAAAATAATGACAAAAATTTTTTAAATTGGAACGTCTATATTATAAAGAATTTATAAGTAATTTTATAGCATGAGATTTACTGTGAATATTCAAGAAGGGAAAAGGTATAACACTTTTAGTGCTCTTAGTTAAAGGTGATATCCAGGCTTAATAGCACCAACAACATATAGACATCAGTTCCCTTTCTTACTCAACAGTATGACAATCTCACTTCAGCTTTCTTGTTAGACAGCTATCATCATATGTGATGACCTTTGTAGTCAATTATTAGCAACTATATAAAGAACAATCAAGAAATGCCTATTCTAACAAATGTAATTCATTAGATAATTGATGTTCTTATCTTGAGAATATGTCAGTCTTTAGGTGTCTATAGTATTTCACTTTTAAATTCAATAGGCTGTTATTACAGATGTCAGAGTTTTAGAATTACCCCATGCTTTTAAGTCTTTAGACATTTGACTGCTTGGGTGATTTTAATAGAATTGAACAAACCAATCAATCAACATGATGTTAGTCCAAGGGGGAAGATCTTTATGTTTGACTCAATCTCACTATCAAGAGAGAAAATATGGTCCCCATCTATTGACAAGGAGTCAGAGAAGAACTGTGCTTTAGAATTTGATGTCTTTAGGCAGATCAAATAACTCCACTGGGTGGCGCGGGGGAAGCTTGCAACCATAAGAAATTTTAAAAATAATAAAACCCAGAAAAAAACAACTAAATTGAAAAATTCAGCTGCCTGGGTCTCTTTGCTCTTAGCAATACCATAAATTAATTTCTGATAGAGGCCACACAAAGCAATACTTGGTTTCTCCCTTGAGTTCCATAAAATCAATAAAAACAAGACAGATGTTTGAGAAATTCTCTTTGAGAGTAGATGGCATAGAAAGCACGGATTTCAGGTGATAAACACAGATGCTAACACGTGGATGCTGCTGAAGGATGATTTGTTGCATTTAAGATTTGGAGTCTGAAAAATGTACCAGTGTGACCTCAGATGCATAAAAGAGCCAAGACCTCTCCCCAAGTAGAAATAATAATAAATGTAATGAAATAGGTTATTTGGGAGGCAAAAATAACTTACTCATTGAATGTTGGAATAATGTTGAACATGAACACTGAATGAGGAAGAGAAACCTCTGAAAGGAACAAATTTTATTTTTCCATGCTTTCTGTAATTTGGCGAAAAGTACTGCATCTTAAATTGAGTTCAAGTACTTTAAATTGTCTTTTGAAATTGCCCATCCAGTGGAATTTCATCATATTGATGCAGAAGATCAATGAAGCAATGTTGTAATTATACAGCTGTTATCACAAAGTAAACAAGTCCATATGAAAGAGAACAAAGTATGTCGAGCATTGCCTTAGATGTGGTAAATGTTAATGAGATTTCCTTTTAAGGAAATGCCAAACACCAGAAGCAGAAAATATTAGCTATGGATCTCACATTCTGCAAAGGGCTGTGCACCTTCTTAAAAACCTTGGAAGCTCAAGAACATAGTGTTTTCCAGAAATTTTCACATTGTATTGATTGAGTGAAAGATAAATGAAAACTTTCAGTTTGGTATCTTAATAATGATTGGTATTATACAGTATCTTTTATTTTTATTTTTTTTTTACAGAATGCCTATGATTATATAATATACTATTGAGCTTTCTTGACTTCTCCTTGTCAGAGAAGTTTTCTGAAAGACCTTGTTCTTAACAAGAAAACATTCTTCAGGAAAGAACTTTGTTTTTTATTTAGTTTCTAACACTGGATGCCACAATATTTGGAATGAAAATGAAAGTTTCTGACAACCAGAAAATAAATGTCTATCAGATGACATGAAGCTAAACATTCCCTAGTATCTTCATACAGTTGTGTGTCCAGGTATTTGACTGTTACATATTGGAAATGTGGAAATGTATTGTGGTTGCAGAAATCACATTTTGATGCTGAAGGAGGCTGTCAGTGGAAATATATTTGGATTCCAAGAAGCACAAAGAGAAATGTTGATAACTCAAGAAATTATTTCCATAGCAACAAAGGCAGTAGTACAAAGATATCTCTGAAAATCCTGAGAATGAATATTACCACGCATGTCCTGCCACATAATTATAGAATATGACTGTGGCAACAGGTTTCCAGAGATAAGAAGATACATGTAGTAGTCACTAACCTTGAAGGAAAGTTAGCAACTTGCCCTCCCCCTCCCCCACCCCCCAAAATAAAGAGACCTACTCATGACTAGAAGAACAAGAACATGGAATTTGTTCTATGAACCAGTGGAAATGGTTCAATCTTCTACCATTTAGCATACTCACATTATTAAAAATTCTATATATTTCACATTTATGAAACTGGTATTAGGCCTCTATCAATTAAAATATATTCTCATATAATGATTTGAGATATACTCATCTTTGCATACTTCCCTGGTGGCTCAGACGGTAAAGCGTCTGTCTACAATCTGAGAGACCTGGGTTCGATCCCTGGGTTGGGAAGATTCCCTGGAGAAGGAAATGGCAACCCACTCCAGGACTCTGGCCTTGAAAATCCCATGGACAGAGGAGCTTGGTGCAGGCTGCTATCCATGGGGTAGCAAAGAGTCGGGCACGACTGAGCGACTTCACTTTCTTTCATCTTTGCATGCATGCATGCATGCTTAATCACTTCAGTTGTGTCCGACTCTGCGATACTGTGAACTGTAAACTGCCAGGCTCCTCTGTCCATGGAATTCTCCAGGCAAGGATATTGGAGTGGGTTGCCATATCCTCCTCCAGGGGATCTTCCCAACTCCGGGACTAAACCTGAGTCCCCTGCACCTCCTGCATTGCAGGCAGATTCTTTACCACTGGGGAGGCCCGTACTCATATTTACTTGACATTATTCCAGTTCATTATCATGAGGCTCAGGCTAAGGAACCAGTAGCTGGTGTTATCAGGGCTTTCCAGATGGTTCAAGTGGTAAAAACAAAACAAAACAAAAAAACCTGCCTGCACTGAAGGAGACACAGGATATGAGAATTCAATCCCTGGGTCAGGAATATCCCCTGGAGAAGGAAATGGAAACCCAATCCAGTATTCTTGCCTGGAGAATTCTATGGACAGAGGAGCCTGCTGGGCTATAGTCCATAGGATAAGGAAGAGTCAGACAGTACTGAGCGAGAGAGAGAGAGAGAGAGAGAGAACGCTATTGGTACTTGGTAGCAAATTAATCATTTGTTCAAATGAGGGTTTCATTCTAAATGTGTTGCTGTATTAACTGTGTGGCTTACACAAATGTTTTCACTTCTCTGGGCCTTTAAAAAACCTCTTTGAAACCAAAATCATCCACAAAGTATTGGTTACATGGTGGACTCTCAATAAATGCTGCTGCTGCTGCTAGTCACTAGTTCTCCATTTTTCTTATGTTTCCTAGCCTGGCATTTCATCAACTATAGCTTCATTGCTATTAATAAACCACCTCATTTAAAATTGAAATATCTCTGGGAAGGTTAAGATTTTTGTATCTTATTTTCAATTAGCTTAATTAGATTACTTTATGCCTCTATCTAAACTCAATCTCCAAAATCGACTACATTATGGAAATCAGAGTTTTTATAGGGATGATAGAAATGTGAGAGGTGTGACTTCAGTGTACAGATTGAGAAAGAATTGTATCTAGCTTAAAAGAATTCAGAATTTTCAAGGTTAACACTGAAAACAGAATTTTCAAATGAGGGTCAGTAGCTGACCTGTTTACCTCCAGTTCTGTTCTGCTTGGGTTTTCATTTCCTGGGGTTTTCTTCTTATCCTGACGTGTTTAATATAGAAGGAGTGAAAGGGAAGAAGTGTGGAGGGCATTTCCCCTTTAAACACTTGAAAAATCTCTTTTTCATTATTGAGAGCAGAGTTGGGAGAGGCGAGCCTTCAAAAGATTCTCTTAGTAACACAATGGAAGAATCTGAGAGCAATGTGCACAAAGAAGAGATAAATGAGTATTTTTAACATGTGTTTAAATGTTTCTAATCACTTATAATCTAGGCATTAGTACAACCTTATCTTCCTTGCTCTCTTGTGCTACATAGAATCCCTTTTCCTGATCCCTGATCCACAATACAAGGACACCCAGGACATTTAGAGATGGTTTCAGTCTGCGGTCATTGTCAACTTGCTGGATGCACTTATACCTCCCTAAAGCCCTATAACTTGGGAACTTTTTTTTTTTTCCACCATTACTATTTTATGAATAAACTGAGACCAGCCTTATCCTCTCTCTGTAAGTAGTATAGTAGAGCTAAGAATTTAGATAGATTGTTTTCAGTGCCAGTGCTCAAAACCATTGTGCTTAATGAATGGAGCCTAAGAAATATTTTTTTCATATAAATATATATACTAGAGCTTTTATTTTATTGTGGAAAATTTTAATAAGAACTTTATATGCCTTCTTTCACATGAAATATTCAAAGGACACCTACATGCCGAGATCTTTAATGGTTATGTAAGTGAATAAAATAAACTGTCTACTTGTTTAAACAAATTTGCAGAATGAAACACACTTACACATACCTACCTACCTACATAAAATATAATATTTACAACTGACCTATGAATTAGATACTAAAATTACCCACATATTTTTACAGAAGAGAAAATTATAAACTAGAGATGAAAACAGAAAGCATAGCCTATAGAATTGTGAATAAATGAGCTTTCAGATCATTTCAGTGGCCCCATGCTGTGCGTTTTCATTCTTGACTGTTGGATTTTCTCAGTTAAGTCTCCAGATGCCAGGAAGAGAGACAGCAACTCTGATGCTCCCTTCTGAAGTCTTGGATCCATGAGAATCTATGAGCAAAATGATTGCTGTTTATGGCACTAAGTTTAAGGAACTTTGTTATGCAGCAGTAGTAACTGAAGCAACCACCAATCCAAAGAATTCTGTAATGTAACCAAAAAACAGTTACATTTCAAGAATGACCCCATAAAGTATCAGGGAAATATTTTCCTCACAATGACATTGTGAAAGGCACCTAGGCTTGAAGAAGGGAACTGAGCTTAAATATGTTGCTAAAACAGTGATTCTGAAAATTTAGAAGATATAGACCCACTTAATGGAGACACTGTGAAGAAAGCCGAAAAACTGATGCTTTTGAACTGTGGTGTCAGAGAAGACTCTCGAGAGTTCCTTGGACTGCAAGGAGATCCAACCAGTCCATTCTAAAGGAGACCAGCCCTGGTGTTCTTTGGAAAGAATGATGCTAAAGCTGAAACTCCAGTACTCTGGCCACCTAATGCGAAGAGTTGACTCATTGGAAAAGACTCTGATGGTGGGAGGGATTGGGGGCAGGAGGAGAAGGGGACCCCAGGGGATGAGATGGCTGGATGGCATCACTGACTCGATGGATGTGAGTCTGAGTGAACTCTGGGAGTTGGTGATAGACAGGGAGGCCTGGCGTGCTGGGATTCAAGGGGTCGCAAAGAGTCGGACACGACTGAGCGACTGAACTGAACTGAACTGAATGGAGACACAGGACTTACCTACCACTACGATTGTCACTTTTAGGGAAAAGGGAGATAAAGAGGAATGGAGTGGAATAAAGTAACATCAGAAATGGTAACCACACAAGAAAGAGCAAATGATCGACAAACCTAAGAGTATTTTAAAGAATATATCCATTAAAAGCAGGCGAACTACAGCTAAAATCCATGACCATGAAACGTTGGTAACAAAGACTCCCTCTTGAATATTATGTATTCCCAACCATCTCTACTTGTATATGTGCCATTCAAGTCTTTACAATGTCACCTTCTTTAGCTGGCCAGTTAGAATCTGTGATGCAGCCTAAATAGTAAGTTTTTATACTTTTTTATTTTTTTTTGCAATAGAGTAATATTTTTTATTGTTATTACAAATTCATAATCATTGTCTCACCAGTTTATGTGAGTGTGCATGTGTGTATAATATGCCCAAATAAAAATGGAAATTTGTTGAGTATGCAGGTTTTACACACACACACACACACACACACACACACACAGAAGGCAGATTTTTTAAATCACTTCTGAGCCCTTCAGGAAGACACCATCATCCTGCTAATTTGCCTATGGACTGTATGTAGGAACATGATGTACTTGTCCAGAGGAGAGGAGGTCACAGAGGGTTACTTTTTGAATTCTTGCAAGCTTAGTCCATCTCCACTGAAGTCCTTATTGCCAGTTGGACAGAACTTCAGTTCAGAAATGGCCTGGGGCTAGAAGAAGATCCCCATGTGCAGCTCTCTTGGCAGCAGATTATAGGAGTACTGCTGGCACAGCCCTTCAGCCTTCACGCCACCCCCACCCGCTCATTCTGTTGGTGCTGCATTAACTTGCAGAATGCAATCTGTGGAACAGAAGAGCCTGGGGCCTTTTGAAAGCTTCCACATTTTTCTATTTGAGAACCATGAGAAGTTGCCCATTTTCATGCTTTATTTCTCTTCTTATAATAGATTTGGAAATAACTGGGGCACTCAGGAACAATCCTCGGAAAATCTGCAGTTTCTTTCTTAGAGTTCCGATATTGCCTTGGCTATACATCAAGGAACATCTGAACCAAACCAGAGCCAATGGGGCTGACAATGTCAGAGGGAGGTACCTTAGATCCTTTAAATCATGCATTCCTTTTTATTCCTCTCTTCTGAATACAAACTAGGATGGCTGGTATTCTTTCTGAATACTAACTTCAAAGTTGACCAGATTCACAGAATGTTAGCTCTGAAAAGAACTTTAGTAGTTCTAACAACTACCTAACTGCTTCATGCTATAGGAAAGAAGATTAAGTCTTGGTCATAAAAATAATAAGACACCCCCAAGGCCACAAAGGCACTAGCAAATCTGACAATAGAACCCCCTTTACCACTGAGTCCTAATACAATATCAGTGCTTCTGAGGTATTACCTCACTAAAATTAAGGAGTTATACTTTAATATAGAACTAATGCATATACATCCACTATTCATATTTTTTTTTGGCAGCTTTGCCTAAATACACACTATTACTAAATGGAATACTAATCCTATTTTACCATTTATTTACAATGACATTATTCATGATCAGTACCGTGATTATTCTTCAGAAATAATTGTCAGTATATAAGACATTTTGTTAAGCATTCATGTGTATCATTTCATTTAATCCTAAAAGAACTTTATTCAGATATAGTATTAATATTTGAATTTAAAGATGAGGAAACTGAAGTTCAGGGAAAAGGGAAAAAAACTCTCTGAAGTCACACATATAGACTTGAAATAGGAATTCTAACATCTTCTTTTGACTCAGGTTTACCCCTTTCCTTTCTTACCTGCTTTGTTTCCAATTTCATACTCTACTAGATTCTCTTCCAAGTAGTTAAAGCTATTAATTCAAATTCCTTAAAAAAAAATTAGAAAATTTTTACTGCTTCATGTCAGGGTTGCAAAAATGCAATGCTGCATAGACTCTTCTTGAGAAACCTTTTGAAGCAATATAAAAAAATCCATCAGATGAGGTTATGTTATCTTCATGATGCCTCTTGAGAAATATATTGAATCAAAAAAGGCTTTTTTTGTTAGAAAGTTAGATATAATAGCCATAATCTCTGCTTTGCCCATACTGTGTATAAAGTTGATTGGTAACCTTACAACTTCATGTACTATTTTTTTAAGAATTAGAGAAAAAATATATAAAATATTGGAGTTTATCTCCACCACAAAAAAAGAAATGATAATTATCTGATGTTACAGAAGTGCTAATGATCACTACAATGGCAATCATGTTACACTGTATAAATGTGTCAGATCAACACGTACACCTTAAATGTACAGAAATGCTATATGTCAAATATATTTCAGTTAACAATATTAAAAGTCACACTGTATTCAATTTATTTAAGGATTGTCTTTTATGCTGGGGAAATTTCATGAGTTAGTTTTTGCGCCATAATAGAATACCCCAAAATTTGAGGCTAAAATAAACAGCTGCTTGCTCAGCTCATGATCGGTAGTTTGGGCTGGACTTAGCCTCATAGCTCTTTTTGTTGTTTGGGTTGAGCTCACATATGAGTCCTGGATTCAATTCACAGTCTGAAGGGAAGAGAGTTTCTGGGGTTTTCTGGCTGGCAGGTGGAACATTTCTGCTCATTTCCATGTGGTCTGTGGTCCTTTAACTGGTTATTCCCATCAGGGTTTGATCACATGGGGAACAAGAATTGAAACCAAAAGGCTTCATGGGGTTGGCTTGGAACTAGCATAACATCAATTTTTCCCAATCACTGGTCAAAACAAGCCAGAAAGTCAGCCACAATTCAAGGGGGTGGATAAATTTCATCTTTTCTCTGGAGGAATATAGTGAACATTTCTGTGTCTACTTAAGCATACATTTTTCAGATTAATAAAATCACACTCCTCCACTGGAGTATCAGCAGTAATGTCTGTTTTTCTAGAGCTAATTAGGCTTCCATCAGTATTATCCCTATCACCTTGCTTACTTCCCGTGTCTCATCACTCAATAGGCTTATTTGTTTTTCTTTCAGACTAATGGAATGTTCTCTGAAAGCAGGCCCATGTCTGCACCATTCCTTGTGAATACTGATTGTTCTCTATCATGTCTTCCTTCGGAACGTATCTGTCCAAATTTCCTCTTGTTATAAGGAGCAAGACTCACCTTAGGGACCTTATTTTAATTATTCCTGGAAAGGCCTATTAATCCAAACATGGTCACATTCTAAGGTATTGGAGATTAGGATTTCAACATATATATTTTGAAGGGGACATAATTCAACCCTTCCTCTGCTCTCCCCCAAATGATGTCCTTCTCACATTCAAAAGATCTCCACCTCATCCCAATAGCCCTAAAAGCTTTAACTAATCCCAGCATCAACTCTAAAACATTCTAATATCATCGATGTCAGGTATTGCTGAGACTTGAGGTGTGATCCGTCTTGAGGCAAAATCCCTCTTCAGCTATGAACATGTGAAGCCAGACAAGTTATTTGCTTCCAAAATACTAGAATTCATGTTGTGTATGAACAGAAGGAAATGACGTTGTCCTGGAAATTTAGACCTTCCTTCAGTTTCGATCAATCTCTATCTCAAATCCTCTGTCTCTGTCTCTAAATCAAAAAGAGACAACATAATATTTTAAATTCTCATATACACATAAGTCACATTAAATGATTAAGAAACACAGCATTTACTTAAGAAAAACCTGATTTTGACACATTTGAATGGATCAAAGCATGTGGCTAATGAAGGCATTAGATAATAAGTCTTTTAAAGCATCCTTTTTTTCCTTAACATTAAAAAAAAAGCACAAGACTCTTTAAAGCTTATAAAAAAATAAAATAGATGGCTTTGAGTTGTTGGACATACATTCTGATTGTTCTAGAAATGTTAGGAAATTGATTCATCTACCAGAATTAGGTCATTAGTAAAAGACTACAAACTTAGGGGAGGTCACAGAAGGAGACAGTGTAGGAAAGATCTATGTAGTTGCTGCTGAGACTTCATTTTAAATGATTTAAGGGGGAAAAAAGAAGAGCATCAGCTAAAAAGCCAGAGGTGAAACTGAATTCAGCAGCTCAAGCTGTATGGTCAGAAATAATTTTCTGTGTTGTCAGGAATCCTTTTCTTTCTCCATCTCCATCTCTGTATCTGATAGTCTCTCTTATTTTTACACTTAGATTCACCATCTCCTACTGCAGGCAAGTTGATCATTCAGGAAGACATGAGGCTCTCAAGAATCTCTTACTTGACATTTTTTCAGCTTTGGTTTGGGGCCGCAGGAATAAGAGACAGTCTTTCTCAGTAAGACTGGCAAAATACACACACACACACACGCACACACACACACAAAATTCCTGGGGGTAAATATGGTCCATTTAGACGTTTTGGCCAAAGGACAGGGACTTCCAAGAGGGTCATTACCACTGATGATGGACAAAATCCCGGTTACTGTGATCAAAATCCCAAATGAAATTCACAGCTTAGGAAGAAGTCCTCAGAATGTCAATGAGAAATTAATCAGTCAATTTAAGAAAGAAATGGAGAATTTTATTTGAGCCAAATTGAGGATTATAACCAGGGACTAGCATCTCAGAAAGCTCTAAGAACTGGTCTGCCCCTTAGAAGTCAAGGCACAGTCATGTTTTTTGAGACAGAAGGCTGTACGTTAAATGATGTGTTAGTGACAGTTTACACAATCCAGATATAAGTGCCATTGTGGCTCCTCACAAGATGAAGAATAATGGTATCTTTTAAGCAGTTGTCTTGCTGGTGCTAGGAGAATGTTGTTCTTTATGACTGAGCAGGTATTTCTGCTGATGGGGGAGGTTTGATCAATGCATAATGCAGACACACAGTGTTCAGTACAGGGAAGACAGGCCAAAGGGCATAGAAAATTTTTCTTTACATTTTTCTTGTCTTCTCATAAAATGAGGATTTTATTTTGTGATAGTTTCAGTTGTTGTTGTTGTTTTTGTTATTTTTTTAAATGAGGCATAGATGACATACTTGAGAAGAAGCAGCCAGTACATGCAGAAAATCTAGTGTAGGACTCCAGGCCATTTGTTGGAAAGAACTTGCTTTTGAATGGCTGCATGAAGCAGCACTCTCCTAATTGGAGGTGACTGGATACTTACCTGAGCAAGAAGGGAGATGTCATTGTGTTGAATACCAAGCTACTGAGACTGTAATATTGTTGTTCAACACTCAGGGAGTATTGTTGTTCCGTTGCTCAGTCATGTTGACTCTTTGTGACCCCATGGGTTGCAGCAGGCCAGGTTTCCCTGTCCTTCACCATCTCCGAGTTTGCTCAAACTCATGTATACCCAGATAAATGCAACATGTTGCAAATATTCTCTCCCTGTTTTTTTTGTTTACTTTATGATATCCTAATCAAACATTATTTTCATTATATTAAACCTGTGAATTCTCTTTTCTTTATGTCTTATAGTTTTATCTTACTAATTAAGATTTCCTCAACCATCACTTCTAGGGATTGGTATGAACTTGATGTCTTGAAATTCCTCAGTGATATAACTCTTAGGGAAACATTAGAGAAACAAACAAACTTCAGTATTTTCAGTACAAAACTGATTTAACCACCTGATAAATGGCCCAGAGCCCACTTTTATTTTCTGTATCCCAAATCCCAAGGCTTGTATTTTCTCAAATGTGGGTTCCTGATATTGAAATTCTGATATTATGTGAATATTATTTTGAATGTCACCACATAGTTCCTGGGTTGGTGACTATATAAAAAAAAGGGGGGGCATGTGATATTTGCTAAGTCTCTTCTTCTGAATTTCAGCTTTTTTCTGTGCAAAATGAATGGTGCGATGCTTCCTAGAACCTTTTGCTCTCTGTTGTGTGGTTTTATGCTTGAATGCATGAGTGAATCCATGACTGCTATACTCACTTTGAAATATGCATTTAGTTTCAGACTTTATTAAGTGTAGTTCTAATTTTTTTCAGATTCAGGTGCAATTTCTACTGTTATAAAAACAAAAGCTTTGTACATTTAGATAGTTTTTATTTCTTTTAATATTTTCACTATTCAAAGGCATTTTAGAGTTATTTTCCAGTATGTTTTAGGATGAAAATTTCATTTTGTGTCTGAGAATTACTTGTTTTTCATTAGCAACATGGAAGATATTTAAAATTACACGACTGGAAAATCTAGATTTAATTTGAAATCCTAAAGGAGTTCCTGGGTGTTCATTGGAAGGACTGATGCTGAAGCTGAAACTCCACAACTTTGGCCACCTCACTCGAAGAGTTGACTCATTGGAAAAGACCCTGATGCTGGGAGGGATTGGGGGCAGGAAGAGAAGGGGACAACAGAGGATGAGATGGCAGGATGGCATCACTGACTCGATGGACATGAGTTTGGGTAGACTCTGGGTGTTGGTGATGGACAGGGAGGCCTGGCATGCTGCAATTCATGGGGTCACAAAGAGTCAGACATAATTGAGTGACTGAACTGAACTGGTGTATTTATAGTATTCACTGGATTTATCAAGTCTGAAAAATATTTTGAAAAAAATCTAGAATTAAAAAAGCTTAAATTTTTCTTTAGAAGGAAGTAAGTCAAAGATACACCCTTGGCAGAAGATTAAGACATTCAGTGATGTAGTGGAAACTTAGCATTTCCTAATGATTAAATGTATAAACACAGGAGCCAAAATGTCAGGATTTGACATCTGGCCAAATCCACTTACCAGTTATGTAAATTTGGACAAGTTGCTTAATCTTTCTCTGCTTCGATTCCCCATCTGCACAATGGGAACACTACTAGTTTCTCCCATGTGGCCTTTACGAAGATTGCTTTAATATATCAGTTCAGTGCAGTCGCTCAGTGGCATTCAACTCTTTGCGACCGCATGAATTGCAGCACGCCAGGCCTCCCTGCTCATCACCAACTCCCGGAGTTCACTCAAACTCATGTCCATCGAATCAGTGATACCATCCAGCCATCTCATTCTCTGTCGTCCCCTTCTCCTCCTGCCCTCAATCCCTCTCATCATCAGAGTATTTTCCAGTGAGTCAGCTCCTCGCATGAGGTGGCCAAAGTACTGGAGTTTCAGCTTTAGCATCATTCCTTCCAAAAGAAATCCCAGGGTTGATCTCCTTCAGAATGGACTGGTTGGATCTCCTTGAAGTCCAAAGGACTCTCAAGAGTCTTCTCCAACACCACATTTCAAAAGCACCAATTCTTTGGCGCTCAGCTTTCTTCACATTCCAGCTCTCACATCCATATATGACTACTGGAAAAACCATAGCCTTGACTAGACAGACATTTGTTGGCAAAGTAATGTCTCTGCTTTTCAATATGCTATCTAGGTTGGTCATAACTTTCCTTCCAAAGAGCAAGCGTCTTTTAATTTCATGGCTGTAGTCACCATCTGCAGTGAGCCCCCAAAAATAAAGTCTGACACTGTTTCCACTGTTTCCCCATCTATTTCCCATGAAGTGATGGGACCAGATGCCATGATCTTCGTTTTCTGAATGTTGAGCTTTAAGCCAACTTTTTCGCTCTCCACTTTCACTTTCATCAAGAGACTTTTTAGTTCCTCCTCACTTTCTGCCATAAGGGTGGTGCCATCTGCATATCTGAGGTTATTGATATTTCTCCTGGCAATCTTGATTCCAGCTTGTGCTTCTTCCAACCAGCGTTTCTCATGATGTACTCTGCATATAAGTTAAATAAGCAGGGTGACAATATACAGCCTTGACATACTCCTTTTCCTATTTAGAACCAGTCTGTTGTTTCATGTCCAGTTCTCACTGTTGCTTCCTGACTTGCATATAGGTTTCTCAAGAGGCAGGTCAGGTGGTCCGATATTCCCATCTCTTTCAGAATTTTCCACATTTTATTGTGATCCACCCAGTCAAAGGCTTTGGCATAGTCAATAAAGCAGACATATATGTTTTTCTGGAACTCTCTTGCTTTTTCCATGATCCAGCAGATGTTGGCAATTTGATCTCTGGTTCCTCAGCCTTTTCTAAAATCAGCTTGAACATCTGGAAATTCATGATTTACGTATTTCTAAAGCCTGTCTTGGAGGACTTTGAGCATTACTTTACTAGCGTGTGAGATGAGTGCAATTGTATGGTATTTTGAGAATTCTTTGGCAGTGCCTTTCTTTGGGATTGGAATGAAAACTGACCTTTTCCAGTCCTGTGGCCACTGCTGAGTTTTCCAAATTTGCTGACATATTGAGTGTAGCACTTTCATATATAATCTTATATAATAATGTATCATTTGTTATGTGCCTGTGTGTGCTCATGTGTTCAGTTGTGTCCAGCTCTTCACGACCCCATGGTCTGTAACCCACCAGGCTCCTCTGTCTATGGCATTTTTCAGGCGAGAATATTGGAGTGGGATGCCATTTCCTACTCCAGGGATCTTCCTGATCCAGGGTTCTTTCTTGCATCTCTTGTCTAAGCAGGCTGATTGTTTACCACTGTGCCACCTGGAAAGTCAACATATATTACCTAATATATTAAAATATATATTGCAATGTATTAAATATAATACATCATTTTAAAGTACTCAGTGCCTGGCTTATGGTAGGATAATCACTATGTATCATAATTCATTACATTAGAGATGTCATTGTAAGTCAAGCAACTCTTTAATATACAATTAAGAAATTTAAAAATACTACAAATTAACTATAACATGCCATTGATTATGAGATACACCTGACTTTAATATAAAATGTGCATTTCAGACTCCAATAAATATATTAACATTTGTTAAATACATAAAATTTGTTTTCTCTGGAGGAAGCATGTATAATGACATTTATAATTCACGAAACAATATATTCATCAAAAATGGGGGACTTTCCTGGTGGGCCAGTGGTTAAGAATCTGTACTTTTCCTTTAAGGGACTCCAGTTCTAGCCCTGGTCAGAGAACTAAGATTCCACATGCCACACCACCAAAAAAAAAAGAAAAAAAAGTTTGATGAACAGGATATATATTAACTTCATTCACTTTTAGTTTCTTTCAGTAAGTTAATAATTACTGAATAACGGATAGTAATTTTTTTCTTAACTTAAATGATTCAATATGGCAATTAACTGATTTCATAGCTCTATTCATATGTAGGCAGAACACCTAATTTATAGGACTCTCTTGATCTAAACAGACCTTTCTATTTCATCTCTATCCTGTGGTATGAAAATAACCAGTCTGCTGGATAAGGACAAACAAATTCATTTTCTCCATAAAACCCTTTATTGTCACTTCTGTTTTACAGTTGCCAGTCTCAAAGAGTCTATAGGATCTGGCCAATTGTAATTTTTACCATATGGCTTTTGTCCATCTCCACATATGTTTGGTACCCTATATATCATTTTAATTTTCACAATAATTTCTTCTTTTTTTTTTTAATATTTCACAAACTTTATTCAAATTATTGAAATAGTCACAGAGCAATAAAATATGCAATTCTGAAGTGATGTAAGTATCATGGAGAAGGAAATGGCAACCCACTACAGTATTCTTTTTTTTTTTTTTATACATGTTTCAATGCCATTCTCCCATCTCATCCCACCCTCTCCCCCTCTCTCTCCCCCAGAGTCCAAAAGTTCACTCTATAGATCTGAGTCTCTTTTGTTTTCTCGCATACAGGGTCATCATCCCCATCTTTCTAAATTCCATATATATGCGTTAGTATACTGTATTGGTGTTTTTCTTTCTGGCTTGCTTCACTCTGTATAATCGGCTCCAGTTCCATCCATCTCCTTAGAACTGATTCAAATGTATTCTTTTTAATGGCTGAGTAAGGTTTTATTCATGAGCAAACATGGTCTCTAATTATTTCTCAGAATATCTATGATGACATAGGATAAATTTTCATGATTTTATAATTCCCCCAAATTCAACTTTTTTTCTTTGAAGTTTAAAAAGAAATTAGTATCTCTTGAATAATTTTGAGTTTTTGGTTACTTGTTACCAATGATTATTTCACCATTGTTCTGGCTATCACAGATAATACAGAAATACAAAAGTTATCTTCAACATCCTTAAATCTAATCAGTAAGTCAGGAGTTACATGTATACCGAAGAGCAGATACTACGGGATGATAATACTAGGATTATCAGAGAGAGGAAGAGAGACAAGGCGAAAGAGGGAAAGGGAGAGAGGACTCCATATGTTAAAGAGAAAAAATGAAAGTGCTTCATGGAAGATAGGATCCAGTCTGGATTTTGAGAAGTGGACATGTGTGTTATAACCAGAAAGGATAAAGAGGCAACCTTGGTGGGAAGAAAATGTATAAAAACAAAACCAAAACAGAACGGTGATGTACTGATGGCAAATCAAGATGATGGGTCTCATTAGTATTAATACAAATAGAAGGGTGTGAGAAATGCGTATGTATTAATAGGCAACAGAGTTTCAGAGAGATTTCACTGCAGTTGTTTTCAAACTAACGTGAAAATAGGAACCATATAAAAGCAGCAGAAAATGCATATTTATGCTGCTATTTAAACTCTGAGTTCATGCTGACATCTGTATTAATCACAGTACCCTTTTTCACTCAGAACATATGGGGTCTCAAACTCCTTTGCACCAAGAATCCCAAGCATTGTTTAGCTGCTGAGTCATATCCAACTCTCTGTGACCCATGGGCTGTAGTTTGCCAGGCTCCTCTGTCCATGCGATTTCCCATGCAAGAATACTGGAGTGGATTGCCATTTCCTGCTCTAGGAGATCTTTCCAACCCAGAATTCAAACCCATATCTCCTAAAGGTGCATTGGTCATGCATCAGAAAAGCTGAATTCAAGTCTTCACATCACCACTACTTGTGCCACCTTTGGCAAGTCACAGCCTCCATAAACTGCATCTTTCTCACTGGTATCTTGGGAATAGTGATTTGGTAGGCTACATCAGATAAGCTAACGCATGTGGGATTAGCTTGTCAATATAAAAATATGTCATGTCAATGTAAGTAAACATCCCTTTCTCTTGTATTTTCTTTACAATATAGAACTATTATATCTTACATCTTAATTTCCATATCTAGTTAAGTTTGGCAAGCACGTTTTCTTTCTGCTTTGAACTATGTGTGCTCACTTGCCAAGTAAAGCAGCACTCAGATACCAATTTTAAAATACTTGTTCTTAATATTTTTTATTCCTTCAGAAGAAGTTGTTATTTGTGTACTGGCAACCTGTCTTAGTGCATTTGGATTTACATGCGTGGTTTATTTATTTTTTCCTCCTGTAGAAGCCGATCTTTGTGTTGCCTTTTCTGATCATATATCAGAATTAAAAAAACTTTCCCAGGATAAAGTTGCTAATTTTATACCTGCAAGTCATGAACTGATATTTGTTAAGATATGAAAGTGCTAATAATTATGGAAGTATATTTTACTCAAACATAATTTACACAATGCTTTGGAAATAAAACGTGAAAAATTAGAGGTCAATTAATACAGAGGCAGGAATTCTAGATTCAGAGACTAAAAATTATTCAGTTTTTTTTTTCTTAGTTTCCTTTTGAAACAAACTGTACTATTGTTTTCTGGTCAGTCTTTGGATGTGTGAAATATAATTTTCAGTTGTCTTCTTTATTCCAGTCACTTAATCATGTATTTTATTTTAGGGATAATGTTCTATAACTAACTATTGCTGTGTAAAACATAAAATGTCCTTATATATGTATAGTCCCTCATAGGAAAAGACAAACCAAACTTCTGATAAGATGTACACAATTTTAATGCAGATAGAAGATAAAGGTCAAAAGAGGCATGTATCTGTAATCTACTCATAAATCTTGAACAGTAACTGACATTCTGGGCTCCTTGTTAGCTCAGTGGTAAAGAATCCACCTGCTCATGTAGGACATGTGGGTTCAATCCCTGGGTCAGGAAGATCTCATGGAGAAGGAAATGGCAACCCATTCCAGTATTGCTGCTTGGGAAATCTCATGAAAAGAGGTGCCTGGGAGGCTACAGTCCATGGGATTGCAAAAGACTTGGGCACTACTCGTGACTAAACAACAGAAATTGAAATTATGGAGGGGATGATTGTACATCTCATGATAGAAACTCCTAATAAGCAGGAAATCTCAGTGCCAACTTTTATTTTCCATGAAGTTTCAAAGCATTATGAAGAAAATCTCCATGTAAAATATCCAAAATGCCAAAGGGGCCACAGTCAGTGAAAATAAGATTAAATCATTTTTTTAAGTATATTTGAGGTTAAAGAGTACATGCTGGGCAGAGCAAACAAATGAAACCAGTCTTTAGCCACACAATATTAATAAGCCTTTCTTGAAATATTTTGATGAATGGAAAATTTTCTATTGTATTTTGCAAAATTTTCTTTTAAACTGCTTCCTTATGTTGGTTCAGGCATGTCAATGTACTCATTCAAGTACATAATTACTTTTTCATTTTTACAGTGAGTGTGAATCTGGTTGAAAGTTAGCCCAGATGGATAGTCACTTATCCACTCAGTGTCAGCTTTGGTCTTATCTTCACTGAAGATGAAGGAAGAAACACCAAGCCATAGGTTTTTCATATTTGTTGAGCAAAATGAGCCATTGTTCCAGTGGAATAAAGTCAATTAAATTCCTCTTTGCATTTATTATTTACCAAACGTTAAAAAATTAATTTTTTATTAGAATGTGGTTGATTTACAATGTTATTTTAGTTTCCACTGTACAGCAAATGAATCTGTTTTATATATATTTACTCTTTTTTATATTCTATTCCCATATAGGTCATTACACAATATTGAATAGAGTTCCTGTGCTATAGAGTAGTTTCTTATTGGTTATCTATTTTGTATACAGTCACGGATATATGTCAGTCCCATCTCCCAATTTGTCCCCCCACCCCCCACCAGCCCTGTGGAAGCAAGATTGCCAGGAGAAATATCAATAACCTCAGATATGCAGATGATACCACCCTTATGGCGGAAAGTGAGGAGGAACTAAAAAGCCTCTTGATGAAAGTGAAAGAGGAGAGTGAAAAAGTTGGCTTAAAGCTCAACATTCAGAAAATGAAGATCATGGCATCTGGCCCCATCACTTCATGGGAATTAGATGGGGAAACAGTGGAAACAGTGTCAGACTTTATTTTGGGGGGCTCCAAAATCACTGCAGATGGTGACTGCAGCCATGAAATTAAAAGACGCTTACTCCTTGGAAGGAAAGTTATGACCAACCTAGAGAGCATATTCAAAAGCAGAGACATTACTTTGCCGACTAAGGTCCATCTAGTCAAGGCTATGGTTTTTCCAGTGGTCATGTATGGATGTAAGAGTTGGACTGTGAAGAAGGCTGAGCGCCGAAGAATTGATGCTTTTGAACTGTGGTGTTGGAGAGGACTCCTGAGAGTCCCTTGGACTGCAAGGAGATCCAACAAGTCCATCCTAAAGGAGATCAGTCCTGGGTGTTCTTTGGAAGGAATGATGCTAAAGCTGAAACTCCAGTACTTTGGCCACCTGATGAGAAGACTTGACTCATTGGAAAAGACTCTGATGCTGGGAGGGATTGGGGGCAGGAGGAGAAGGGGACGACAGAGGATGAGGTGGCTGGATGGCATCACGCACTCGATGGACATGAGTCTGAGTGAACTCCGGGAGTTGGTGATGGACAGGGAGGCCTGGCGTGCTGCGATTCGTGGGGTCGCAAAAAGTAGGATACAACTGAACTGAACTGAACTGAACCAGCCCTTTCCCCCTTGGTAACCATAAATTTGTTTTCTAAATCTTTAACTCTATTTCTGTTTGTAAATAGGCTCATTTGTATAACTTCTTTTTTATATTCCACATGTTAGTGATACCATATGATATTTGTTTTGCTTTTTCTGACTTAATTCATTCAGAATAACAATCTCTAGGTCCATCCATGCTGCTGCAAATGACATTCTTTCATTCTTTTTTATGGCTAAGTAATATTCCATTGTATATATGTTCAGTATCTTCTTTATCCATTTCTCCTTAATGGTTTTCTTTGCCTTGGAGTAGTAATGCTGGATCATGTGGTAGCTCTGTTTTTAGCTTTTTAAGCACTCTTCACACTGTTCTCCATATTGGCTGTCGAATTTGCATTCCTATCAAAGTGTAGGAGAGTTCCCCTTTCTCCAAATCAGTAGCATTTATTACTATATATTATTTACTCAAACAATAGCATTTATTGTTTGTAGATTTTTTGATGATGACCTTTCTAACCAAGGACTTCCCTGGTGGCTCAGACAGTAAAGAATCCACCTGCAATGCGTGAAAACCTGGGTTTGATCCCTGGGTTGAGATGATCTCCTGGATGAGGGCATGGAAACTCACTCCAGTATTCTTGCCTGGGGAACCCCATGGACAGAGAAGCCTGGCTTGCTACAATCCATGGAGTCACAAAGAGTCGGACACAACCGAGCGACTAAGCATAGCACACAGCATTCTAACCAGAGCCCCCGATCCTGGGAAAAATTGAAGGCCGAATGAGAAGAGGGCAACAAAGGATGAGATGGATGGATAGCATTACCAATTCAGTGGACATGAACTTGGACAAATTTGGGGAGATGGTGAGGAACAGGGAAGCCTGGTGTGTTTCAGTCCATGGGGTCACAAAGAATCAGATACAATTTGGCTTCTGAACAGCAACCACATTCTAGCCAATGTGAGGTGATACCTCATTGTAATTTTGATTTACATTTCTCTAATAGGAGATCCAACCAGTCCATTCTAAAGGAGATCAGTCCTGGGTGTTCATTGGAAGGACTGATGCTAAAGTTGAATCTCCAATACTTTTGCCACCTCATGCGAAGAGTTGACTCATTGGAAAAGACCTTGATGCTGGGAGGGATTGGGGGCAGGAAGAGAAGGGGACAACAGAGGATGAGATGGCAGGATGGCATCACTGACTCGATGGACACACGTTTGAGTAGACACCGGGAGTTGGTGATGGACAGGGAAGTCTGGCGTGCTGAGATTCATGGGATCGCAAAGAGTCGGACACGACTGAGCGACTGAACTGAACTGAATAATTAATAATGTTGAGCATCTTTGCATGTGCTTCTTGGGCTATCTATGTTATTTATCTTCTTTGGAGAAATGTCTATTTAGATCTTCCACCCATTTTTTGATTGGATTCTTTGTTTTCTTGAAATTGAGCTGCAGGAGCTGTTTGTATATTTTGCAGATTAATCCCTTGTTGGTTGCTTCATTTGCAAATATTTTCTCCCATTCTGTGAGTTGTCTGTTTTGCTCATGGCTTCCTTTGTTGTGCAAAAACTTTTAAGTTTAATTAGGTCCCATTTGTTTACCTTGTTTTTATTTACTCAACACTTTTAATCTGTGACACTATTTAGTCTGTTCTCTTGAGAAGGATACCTGGATTACAAAATTCATACCTGCAAGAAATGGGACACAGGGAACTCTTGCATATGTTTGGAGAGTCTCTATGGAGAAGTACTTTGACAGCTTCTTTGAACCTAATGATGATTCCATTTGTTCTTAGTCTTATTCTGGAATTAAAATCTGTCTTCAGAGGCTTAAATGCCTAGTGCTACTGTATTTTGAGCCTGCTCAAAAGGTGGTTTCAAACTGAGACTTTTATCTAGAGATTTGCAGATGTCTAAACATAATAATGTTTTCTAAATTATGAAATGAAGCAACTGATTCACATTTAGAGTCGGATACTTAGTTTGAATCAAATACCTAGTTTTCTTCCTCCCTCCCTTTCTTTCTTTCTCCCTTCCTCTCGTCCTTTCTTCTTTCCTTTTCTTTCCCTTCCTCCCTCCCTCTCCCTCTCTTTGTCTTTCTTTCTTTTAAAAATGTCGGCCTGTATTGGTTAACTCAATAGAGGGCAGTGAAGAGGAAGGGACATAAACTCTGGAATTGGGCTGTTTATGTTTTGTTTATAGCTTTGCACATCTTAGATATGTGTCTTTGGATAAGTGACTTCATTTCTCTGTGCCTTTATTTTCTATCTGTAAAGCGATTATATTAATAGTAATGATTTTCTGGTTATGGTTTGGATTCAGTGTGCTTTATTTGCTGGGCACCTGGCACAGATGGAAAAGCTTGTCTATATTTTTAGTTGTAGCAGTAATGGTGGCAGTGGACATGTTTCCGTGTAAGGCTCAGTATTAGAGAGACAAGAATAACTTTCTGTTTTCTCAGGAGTGTTAGTTTCCTATGATGTCAGCTGTGTTATTATCTGTAATTTTTTCCTGTGCATCTGTAATCCTATGTGTGTATGTAGATATATGTAGATGAGAGAAATAAAAAGAGAGAGACGGAGGTGGGGAGAAAAAAATCATTATTGTTAAGTGCAGAGAGACATTATCTGTTACTCATCTTTATGTCTCTTAGCACCAGTAAGAGTGCCTGAACAGAGTAAGTATTCAGCAAATAATTGTCAACGAAATATATATATGCTGTTATCTCCTTCACTGTATGTGTATGTGTTTATTTCCTCATGCCACTGCTTTGTGTTCCAGGAAGAGAATGATCAACTACATTACTACATTTTTACTTGTCTCTCAGGTAACAGTGAGAACCTGGCCAAATGAATGATTCTGGGAAATAACAATCTCACCACTGAATAATGGCTCCTAGTAGGGTTAGTGTTAGGTGCTCAGTCCTGTCCAATTCTTTGAGACCCCATGGACTGACTGTGGCCCACCAGGCTCCTCTGTCCAAGGGATTCTCCAGGCAAGAATGCTGGAGTGCCATTCCGTTCTCTAGGGGGTCTTCCCGACCCAGGGATTGAACCCGAGTCTCCTGCATTATAGACAAATTCTTTACTGTCTGAATTATGGGGAAGCCTAGTAGGTTTAATTTATGAGATTCTGAAGCAGTTCTAAGAATGAATTTTATTTTTTAGATCCTCTCTATGGTTGTTGCTGTATAGTAGTTAGAGCAACATGTTTGTGTCTAAGATAAATATTTTAAACTCATAGATCAATATGAAACTTGTGGTCCTATTTAATTAAATGTCTTGTCTCATTTGTGTCTTGTTACTAAACTATGATGTCACACTCCTCAGTTTAACCTGGAGTTGCTTTTTTTTTTTAAATCAGAAATTAGTGTAAGGTGGTCAGTACTTCTCATTCTCTATCTGTCAAAGTATAGACAACTACTGAGCATATTAAAAAACAAACAAAGATCACCAAGAAAATTTCCTTGTCTCTCTCAAGTCTCAGGATAATTAACATTCTTGCTTCTTGCATTCTCTAGATAGAGGCCATTTTTTATAGTCTTTTGAAGATATCTGACCTCAACAGTCTGGGGCTCTCTTTCACTAGGGACAGGATTAAAAATTGGTCTGCTGATGGCTAGGCTTCCTCTGTACAAGGGTAAACAATACTTCCATTTGCCAGTAGGAGAGAAGCATAATTATGCTCACAGCTGTGTGACTGGTGGGACCGCTGCCGCTGCAATCTGGCTCTCTGTTTCCATTCCGAGAGTTCTCTGCTACGGAAATGAAGCTTTCTTGTCTCTAGTGCTTGAGCTCATGCTGACTTGACTCATTAACTGAATCCAGCTGTTCTTCCCCTAGCAGCAGACAATTTCACATCTGCAGGGCCATTTGGAGCTCAGATGTGAGTGGCAAAGATCACTGCTTGACGATGTTTTGAAATTTCAGGTTATAGTTAGAAATAGAGTCAATTTAAAATGAAAAGTTTTGATTACCTTATATTCTGACTACATGTTGACTTTCAACAAAGATTTCTTTTCGGGGATTGAAAACTAAACTCTCCAATTTGAAATCTGCATGAAAAGAAATAGAGATTACACACATACACAAACAGCAAAAAACTGAAAATAAACTAAGTTCTTTGATTAACTGTGAACGAAAAAAGAATCTAGAATTTTTACTAATGAGCTGTGTGACTCCAGCATGTCAGCTAACTTTTTTTTCCTACATTTATAAAGCAAGGTAGAATTAGAGGATCTGCAACAATATTTTTTCCTATTTTTATAATATGCTTCATGTTAAATAGGGAATAAAGTATCAAAATACCACAATTCTATAAGAAAAGAAGTTTCCCTAGAAAACAGAATTTATCATAAATAGAAAAGATTGGTCTGCAGATTCTAGAAAAACATTTATACAAAAGTGACAAATGACAGTGATCAATCAATAAACGGCAAGTGAAGCATGAGAGCAATGGCAACAAAAAATGATGTTTGAAATCTAGCATTTTAGAAAATAAAACTGAACTGAAAAACTAGTGAGCTAAGGAAGAAGGAAATGGTTGAGTTTGAAAAACCAAAATTCTGCCTGGTTCTTATTGGCCTCTAAATGAGTGGTATCATTGTTCCTTTTTAAAGAGGAAACCAGAAGAGCCAACATGCTTGTACTTTCATCACTAGTGAGTACTTTTTCTCAAGCTAACAGCTTCTTTGGAACCATTTCCTTCATCAACATATTATTTACTTGACAGAAAAACGTTAAGGTCTTCTACTAAAAATGATGGCTTTAAAGATAATGGGTATTTCTGAGGTGGAGGGGAAAGGTGGCCCTCTATTTGATTTCCGTAGACATAGCTAATTTAGGCACTTTTCATTTAAATTTTTATTTTTTCCTTCCCATCTTCCCTTCTTTGTGTATTTTTATCTGAATTTACAAATGACTATCTGAATTTACAAATGACTTGATGTGGCTTCAAAACCAAATTATCATAGTAGTCTGCCAACTAGTTGTCAGCTTGGAATATTGCATTCACTGAAATTATTTTCTTCATAATTGAGCAGATTAGATCATTTAATGTTTCTCCTAAAATTCTTTGATGGTATTACATGTTCTCACACCTTCCACAAATTTATTTAAAAGTCAGCCTGGGAATCAAGGCTTTACTCCTGCTGTCCTTGATTTACATCACATGCACACACAGTTTTACTATAAATAGAGTGAACATTAATTGTCCCCTCCACTACAGTCAAATATTCTAATCACTGTCACTTGAAAGTATCTGCAATTTTCTAGCTGATGCACTTTATTTCACATTATTCATTATAACTAGATTTCTCAGCTTCCTTCTCTTCAATTATATCAATTTTTTCCTAGGGAACATAAAATCCCAAGGAAGGCTTGATTGTCATGGACACACAATAGAACCTCTTTTCTCTCATTTGACAGTCAGAAGTAACATCTTCCTGTCATTTTTTATATATTCAGAGGTATGTTGATGAATTGTAACCACCAAGAAATTTATTTTCAAAGCTTACAGATTGCTGTGTTGTAAAAATTCTGACTATGGCTGATTTCAAGCTCTTGATAGGACTTTACTGAACGGGTAATAGAAAAAAGATGTTCACAGTCAGCTCTCATTCACTAATACCAACTGACTGCAGAAAATAGGGCCTGCTACCTCAAAGTGATAAGTATAAGAACCTTGAGTATAAATGATATTTCAAAATCCATGACTCTTTCATATCTTCTTAATAATACTATTTGACACCTATAGTGTATAAAAATCATATTAGAAATTTCTGTAATGTCTTCTTCTAATTTACTGGGATAGATGAGGATAAATGTGAGCAAGTGCCCCCTCCTTTAGATCTTGTAATTTGATCCTGCAGAAATGGTAGTCCTGTTGAAGGAAGGGGGACCCATCCCAGGGCTTGAGAGTCGGCTTTTGTCCAACACTCGGAAATGAATTGTCTGAGGAGACACGTGTACTGACAAAGCAAAACAGTTTATTGGGAGGGGGCACAGCAGCAGGGTAAGGGAACCCAGGAGGACTGCTCTGCCACGTGTCTCAGAGTGTCACGTTTCATGGTAATGGGGTTAGTTTCTGGCTCTGGCCAGTCATCTTTCTTGGCTCATATTTGGTCTCACTCAGGGTCCTTTCTAGTGGCGCACACATCTCTCAGCCAAGATGGATTCCAGTGCAAAGGATTCTGGGAGGTTGGAAGAACATATTGTATACTGGCATCTCCTCCCTCCCTTTGGCCCCTCCTGAATACTCCTGGTTTGTTTTCAGTGGCAATACCATGTTTCTTGTTGAGACTTACTGTTGTGAGGCAGCTCATGCAAGTGGTTATTCTCATGCCTGGCCAAGGCAGGTGGTTTCAGTCAGTGGTTCCCTAGTAGTTCTTTCTAGACATTTATTATCTCATAATTATTTATCCTCTCATAATCTGTTTAAACAAATGACCATTTTGGCTGAATAGATGGGGAAACTGTGGGTCAATTGAGATGAGCAATTGCCTCTAATTTGAGACAGCAATTTGCCTTTAATAAAAGAAATAGTGACAGAGCCAGGACTTGATTCCAGATGCTTTGACTTCAAGATGAAGAGAGCAACAACAATCACCAAATATTTTCCAATATCTCAGCAGAAAATTCTGGACAAGGAAGGTGTTATCTTGAGACAAATAATTTGATAATATGAATATATTTTTATTTCTCACTCTCAGAATTTCATATTGACTGTCAAACCAAAAGTCCTCTATTTCTTCTCAATCCACAAACATCATGTAGGGAAAAGAAAAACGTGTTTTCTATTGTTGTGGCATCTCACAACCATGACTACTATATTTAGATAGGACATGTTTCTTTGTTTTAAATCTGTTGTTTTATTTTATAACTGACAGCTATTTTCCCCCAAAACAAAGAGTAAACAACCCCAAATAGGTAGAATAAAGCCTACGGACTTGCAGTTGGCAAAACCAATGCCACTAAGGCAACGTTTGAAAATAAGCAGAATCTGCCTTTGACTCGGTTTCTAAAATCTTCCTCTTCCCTTGCTCTGAAGCACTTATTTCCTGTGGCTCACCACTTCTCTTTACTCTCATCTCTGCATCTCATTCATTAAGCTTTAAACTGCCTCACTTTGTCCAGCTCATGTCTTCCATGTTCATTCCTGGTTAGCCTTCTCAGTTCAGTTCAGTTGCTCAGTCGTGTCCGACTCTTTGTGACCCCAGGAGTCGCAGCACGCCAGACTTCCCTGTCCATCTCAGTTGCAAATGCATTTAAAGGTATTTGCATGCTAATGAAGGACTCATGAAAGTGGGGGAGTCATAAGTGAAAAGAATAGAAAGTCAATGATTTTATTTCTAGTGGGATTGGGAGGCTTAATTTAGATGCGTAAAATCTGTCCAGTTAATACTAATCAGTGCATCAGGGAGGAACAGGCACGTGCAGTTTGACTGCCTTCCTTTCTGTTTATTTATTCATTTATTTTAGGTCCAGTATTGACAAGAACCAAAAACTTAGGATAAATCTTCACAGAATGTCTTCCAAATTCTGTAAGTTCTCTACAGTACACAAAATCTCCTTAGAGTTCATTTGTGTTTTCAAGTATCCTGTGAGTTTTTCTGGGCAGATATTGGGTGAGTGATATTAGCAGAGATCTGACATTTGGACATTCAGTTTGTTGGGAGAGAGATACAATCCTACTTGTACTATCCTCACTCCACACACACACACACACATGTCACTGAGAAATATTGCCCAGCACAAAAACGTTGACTTCTGGTTTAAATAACGACTACCTGCCTCCCCACCTTACTCTTAGTAAGTTAAATCCATGTTGACATAGAATCAATTGATATTTTTTAGAGATAGTGTGTCATGAAGAATTTGACCTCATCCAGGTGAGGCCTATCCTTTATCACTGACTCCTGAGACATTCTTTCTAAATCCTCTAAATCTTTACTGAGTGATCAGAGTATCTTTGTTATTCACTGGTCCACACTTTAGAAAGTTTATGCTAATGAGGTGATTCATAATGGACCCTTTGAGTCATGAGATATCACCCAGACTTTTGGAGAAAGGGGGGGAACTGGAGACTGAGGTCAAACATAGGGGAAATCAATTGATTTCATACCTGTGTAATGAAGCCCTGATAAAAACTCTAGACACGGAAGTTTATATGACCTTCACAAGTCAACTGTTTTTAACTGTTGTCAGACACCGATGCCCAGAGGGTCACACATCCTGAGGACAATGGAAGCTTCTCATTTGCAGTCTTCCCAGATTTGCCTTTGTGTCCCTTGCTGTGGGTGATTTTAAAGTACCTTTTCCCTATATTAAACCATACTGTGAGTATAATAGCTTTCAGGGGGTTCTGTGAGCCTTTCTAACAAAGTGTCAAACCTGAAAGTCAGTTTTGAAGACCCTCAAACCATCAGTAAGTGTCTGAACTCTTGGATAGACTTGGAAGTCTGGAGAACTGTACCTTCAAACCTCACAGTATAACTAACTACGAGTAAATGGCCTGATAAAAACTGATGTGAAAAAATTCAATTTCCATATTTTAATATAAAGGAAACAGTTCCTGTTTAATTCCACGATGTCAGTATCAGTATGCAGAGTGCTCTGCATGTTTGTCCTCAATCCCTAAATTCCTATATTTGGCTGAGATTTCCTGGTTTCATTAAGAATGTATTTGTATTAGAAATCAGATGACATATTTTTGGAAAACGTGCCTGTTCTTATTCAGAACGTTACAATGCATTTTTATCTCTCTTTGAAAATTTATGAATTTATCTGTTTGCCAAATTACTTTTGGAAAACAGAAATTAAGGGAGGGGACATTTCCCTATAGTAAAATGTTAAACAGTGATATAATTGAAATACCATACTAACGAAGATAGATAGTATAGAAAAAAGGAAGAGAAGAGGGATAAATGAGACAAATTATCCCATATTTGAATCTTGGACTTCAGAGAAATTCTTCATATAATGAAGGAGCTGGGTCTTTAAGACACACTGCACATACTCAAAACCTTTCATTAATTTTCCAAATAGACAAGAGTCCATTTTCATGACACTTCAAAGTCTTTCAGTTAAAAGAGTTTTACATAAACTTAGATACGGATATTGCCTAAGATCTCTAAGTGGATTAATAAGTGTGCCAGCATGACTTGAAGATAAGATGATTGAATCACTCTCATCTTTATCACTTCCAATCTCTTCTGTATAGAAGAGGTAAAATTATAGACTGGACCACAATAGGGCAGAAGATATATTCAGCTAGGTGAGAGAGTGATCCTGTATTTAAGTGCTTTTTCGGATTGCGGCATTAAGAACATTTAGAGAGAGAAAGAGAGAGAGAGAGAGAGAGAATCTGCTAGGCAGATTTCCTTCCAGAAACCCAACCTCAAATCTTTTGAAGAAACTCTAAAATTTCTATCATCTCTGTAGTAACCACTATGAGGATGTGAATTTAGAAAATAATAATAATAAGATTTGCTGCAATATTTTATATTTGCATGCCATGTGGTATATTCAACTACTTAGTAATAGTCATTAATTATCCTGCTAAGCAACTTATTTAAAGCAGTAATATGTAATACCTAGTGCGAGGTAGTGGCTAAAAATGGTCAGATTCTTCTAATATGGTTGATTCCATAAAACTTCATCTGAGATATATAATTGTCAACTTTCTAGTACTGCTCAGATTCTATTTCTTGGAAACCATTTCACGCCCTTGGTCTTTAAATTACTGTGGATGTTCTCTAGTGTTTGTTTTTGTTGTACAGTAACCAGTCAAGCTGTGGTAATCAATGTGCAGATACCGTAAATTTGCCTCCCTATTTGAGTAGGAATTTTCATAAGGAGAAGCAGCATAATTAATCTACAAATTCTGAATTACCAATGGGAAGACAGATTCCTTTTAATTCCCTCTCTGTTTGCCTGGAGAATCCCATGGGCTGAGGAACCTGGCAGGCTATGGTCCATAGCTTCACAAAGAGTCAGACAAGACTGAAGCAACTTAACATGCTCGCATACAGGCACTGTAAGTAGCAAATTTATCACAGTCATTTAATATGTTTCTTCAATTTCATTAAGTTGGATAAGGCACATTTTCATAGACGAACACAGACACTCAGGCAGTTCTGTTTTCCTTGAGGGATTGGCATTAGAAGTGCGAAGCAGCCTACGTCCCTACCTTTTTGTCCACTTCTTCTGAACAAACTATTACTAAATACTGGAACACTTCCAAAGACGATGCCATCTATGTTCTTTTTTATTTATATAAGACAAAAAAATGAGACTCTTCCTTAGATTTCCCTGATTGTAAAGACTGAGCAATATATAAAGGAATTATTGGATTTGAATCCATTAACTGAACACCCAAGGTCAAACATAAAGCCCATTGTGTTGTGAAAGAATTAGAAGAGGTAGAACCATGAAAACTTCCCATAAACCTGTCATTTTAGCTTCTTTAATTTTTTTCCCTAAGATTCTAGATATGTTAAGGAAAGCCATATATATGAACCAATGAAGAGGAAAGGTGTGAAATATCAAACACATTTTGGATTGTTTTTTGAAGTGTTTGGAATATATTTCAAGAACAGGACCAGTATGTATTCACCATTAGAAGCATAATAGAAAACAGATCTAATTGGATTCAAGAAACTCTTTTAATTTTTCTTGCTCCATTAATAAAAGTAACCTCTTATAATAAGGAAAATTCCATTCAAAACAATTGTGCACCAGAAATAAATGGTAGAAATGTATGTCATTGGAACCAGTGTCTTCATGCATACACACGTGAGCACACACACACAGAATTGTGTGATAAAGAAGGTATTACTTTCTATTCTCTTAAAAAAGAAAAAGAAACTTACCAATTATAGGTCAAAAAAACAAATTTCCAGTTATAAAATTAGTCACAAGGATGTAATGTACAACACAGGGTATATAGTCAATGATTATTACAATAGCTTTATATATTGTGTAACTTATAAAAATATCAGATCACTATGTTTACTTACACTTGAAACTAATGTTATATAGTATGTCAACTATTCTTCAAGAAAAAAGAATGTTTTACATAAAAAAACTGCACAAGAGAAAAAGAAATTGTATTTGTCACTTTGGTAAATTTCAACTAGAATCAAATTCACGATAAATATTTTCTCACCCCAAGAGTTATTTCTTGACTTCAGATATCTTTTAACTAATTTTGCTTAATATATCTCAGAGGCTCATGATATGAATATGTTATGTACTATTTATAGTTACTGGTAACCCATATAGTGAATTCTTTTATAATTTACTCAGTTTCAGTGGAACAACTAACAGGTGCAAAGTACTTTATAGGCTACAAGTGATAACTGTATTTTATCCTTTTTACTTCTCATAACATTTTGAGGTGATAATTTCTTTCTTTTGTTTGCAGATGAGGAAAAAGACAATTCAAAAGACTAAATAAGTTCCTTGTAATCATTTGACTAGATGTCACAAATCAGACCTCTGGCTATTTATTTCTATTATAACATACTATTATCTATCTTATATAGGAGATGAAGCTCAGGTTATAACTTGAGATTAAATCATTGATTGAGTTCATTTGTTCTGTCAAACAGTCATTTGTTCAGCACTTACAAGTGCCAGGAAGTATGCTAAGAGTAAGGATATATTCACAAAAATTCTATGTACCATTGCCTTACTGTTAACTAAGTAAACAATGAAGTAATTTCAAGGCAATATGCTAAACACTTTTAAAGAAAGGTGGATCAAACCTGGGTCTCCCACACTGTGGCCAGACGCTTTACCCTCTGAGCCACTAGGGAAGATTCCTCTTAAAGAAAGGTAGCACAAGGTATATACCTACATGATGGCAGAGAGAAAGGGGGAACTGTGCCTGCCCACTGAAGTCAGGTAGACTTAAAAGGAAAAGTAACACTTGAAATTAATCTTGAGAAAGTAGGAAACAGACACAGGAGAAAGCCAGGAAAAAGGTATTTAAGACAGAGGAGAGAACATATTCAAAGGCAGATTGACTTTTAGCTGGTTTGATTAATGCTTTTAATCCTCTTCAGAAAATGCATCAGTGATTTTTGGCTGATCAAAAATCTCCATACTAACAATTTCAGCATTTTTTTTGCCTTTATGAATCTTACTAAGGTGAAATTTAAAACAAATAATAAAGTGAACTTTAAACAAATAAAAACATCATTTAGCTTTCCTTGCAGCTAGAGTAACCTAAATGCTGAACATGAATTAATGGGAGACACTGATTTGGAAATTATTGGAGCTATTGATGGGACATACATCCATTGTGCTGGCAAGTTTGGTGGCAGAGGCAAACTGGTTCTGGGGTCAGTTATAGAACTCCACTTAGTAAGTGGGTCCCCCAGAGCTTGTAAGTTTCCTCTGTAAGCTCAGCCTTTCCAGCAATTCTATGAGCCTTCAACTACTGTTTAACACATCCCTTCCTGGTACTGTAGATAGACTGGACACTATAAATTTTAACCCAAATGATCAATACACCTAGTTTTTAGAACTTTTATGATAATTCAAAGCAGGGCACAATATAAAGCACTTAATCCAATTTTACACATGATGAGGGCTCGGAAAATTGTAGCCATTAATATTCAAATTTAAACTCCTGTTACTTCAGGCACACACTGTGATAAAATAGGCATGTGGCAATTCTATTATTTGATAGCTGAGGTTATGAATTGTTCCAGTTATTCTTGAAGTATTGTCTTAATTATATGTTCCTCAGATATTATATAGAGTCAATTTTAGACAGACTTTTAGACTTCAATATTTTTTAATAAATAACAAATTCTGGAATATTTGTGGTAAAAAGGTTCTCATTCACATTGATTATCTTAACGTTATCACTTTATCCTAGATTTTGTTGAATTTTGCATAATTGTTGATGTTATAAACTGCAAATTTGTGAAAAGTCAGTTTTCTCCTTTAAGATAGTAAAGTATATGTTGGGAAGATCCCCTAGAAAATGGAATGGCCACCCACTCCAGTATTCTTGTCTAGAGAATTTCAAGGACAGAGGAGCCTGGCAGGCTGGAGTCTATGAGGTCACAAATAGTCAGACACAACTGAGTGACTAACACTTTCAAAGCATATGTAGTGCTTTTAAAAACAATGGCTGGTATATAAATTGATTTTGATTTATTATGACTGATATTTTTGCTGGGGTTCCTGGATCCAACTAAAAATAAGTCTTCAAAAAACACTGATGACATTGGCTTCTCAATCAGTTCAGTTCAGTTCAGTCTCTCAGTCGTGACCGACTCTTTGTGACCCCATGAATTACAACATGTCAGGCCTCCCTGTCCATCACCAACTCCTGGAGTTCACTCAAACTCACGTCCATTGAGTCAGTGATGCCATCCAGCCATCTCATCCTCTGTCCTCCCCTTTTCCTCCTGCCCCCAATCCCTCCCAGCATCAGAGTCTTTTCCAATGAGTCAACTCTTTGCATGAGGTGGCCAGAGTACTGGAGTTTCAGCCTTAGCATCATTCCTTCCAAAGAACACCCAGGGCTGATCTCCTTTAGAATGGACTGGTTGGATCTCCTTGCAGTCCAAGGGGCTCTCAACTGGCATCTAAGTAAACTAATATGATCTAAGTGATTTTCAATTACAGGTGCTCCGAAGCCATCATATATTTAGTTCTTTGTAGGAGACAATTCCAAGTGAAAAGCAATTAACAATACCTACCTCCTGAAAAATATCTCTAGAAATACAGAAATTCCTTTCAAACATAGGCTACTGGTTAAGAAAGAAAATAAGTTTACTTGAAGGTAGTCAGTTTGCATTCACACCTCATATAAAAGAAACGTTGCATTAACAAAAAAAAGTCACTTTCAGCCCTCAGATATTAAACATTAGTAAATGCAGAAGGAAAGAAACTCTGGAGAAATGAGATATAGAAAACTTCTAATAATCTCTTCAGGAAGTCTTTATATAATTCATCGTCTCCCAATAAGGATGGGTTGGTTCAAGGCTTGAAGATTTTTTTTTTTTTTTGCTTAGTTTTGGGTATTTGATTCCATGAAAATATTTATAAATAATACTTTGATCAATTGATATGTATCTTAGGCTCTGCAGATTGGAGACTTCTGGGAGAAAAAGCTAAATATAGATTTTTTTTTTCTTAAATTCTTCCTCAGATTTTCACCATTCTTTTTATTGACCAGGTAGGAAAATAAATAGAATTTCAAAGTCCCATTATTTAAAAAGGAAATAAGGAATCATGCTTGGAAGGTTTAACATTAGAGCAAATATTAAATATTTCTTCAGTGTAAACTATGTACCAGACAACGTGCCAGACAGTGAGAGCTAAGGTGGAGGAGAGGCAAATAAAGGAGCCTTAAGCCTTTTAGTTACCTTCTAGAAATGTATTGAAATTGCTCAAAAACTTCAGAATCCCTCCCTATCTTCTACCTGAGAATGTCAGAGCTAATCAATATACTACTTTTGATTGGTATAAGACTTTTCTTACAGATTTCAGTTGGTATCTGCCCATCACATTATCTGAGATGTTGCATCTTGGAACATGAGAAAATCATGAAGTTAAGACAGAATGGAAATAATGCTTATTATTACATCTAACTAACTTCCCAGTGACTCTCCAGGTCCTTGAATCCTTCCTTATAATAATTAGTCCTCTATCCATTTCTTAAAGTAGTTTGTAAAAGACCTTATTTCTTTTAATGTGAAGAATAATTAAGCTCTGTGAATTTTCTAGATAATTTGTCATATATAGAATTCCATCATATCTATATTTATCATACTGGAAAACAGACAAATGGAGGCAGCTTAGGCTACAAAATACATTTAGCAGTACTGAAAGGATTTAAAAAGTGTCTCCTGATTTCTTGTCAATTCTCCTTTAGAGATAAGTAATTAATTGACATCAGTCTATGCTCATTAAATGCTTGAGACACGCTAACTTTATATATACTTATTTGGCTAATGTCACAATAAGTCATAACAGAGTTATAGTATCGTCTGTTCTTTATGATAATACATAGCTTTTTTTCTAAATAAATAGAACACTGCATTAACAATGTTTATTCTATTTTAGAATCTACATTATATTAAGTTCCATGCTATTCTCTGAGGGCTATCATTATTTCACATGAAAATAACTATTTGCAAACAAAAGACAAAGGTATACTTTCTTTTAATGTAATAATAAATAACCCATGTAACTTTGGGGAATTAATTATATCTGCTGAAGAAAAAAATGCACAATCTAAAACCTGAGAGTTATGTTTTATTCAGTGGACATTCTTAGGACTTCAAACCTGGAAGACAGCATCACAGCTAATTCTGAGAGACTGCTCAGAAGAGGCAAAGGAGGAAGCCAGGATATATACAAGTTTTTGTAATAAAAACTGACCAAGTAGTCAGAACATCAAAGGATTACTGTTAATTAAAGAAAACCAGATATCTCAAGTTAAGAAATTTAGTGCTTTTCTATAGCTGGGAAGATGCTAGAGTCAGGCTCTCTGAAACTATTCCTTTGATATACACCCTAGCTATCCGGGGCTAGTATCCTGTGTTTTCTCATCCCGAGTTTCCTCAGGGTACACAATCCAGGCAACCATAATGCAGTGTGGCTTAATGCCTGCAACATCCTTTGTTTGCTGATATGACAGGCTATATTTTAGTTCTTATTTGCATGAAGTACAATTTGTGTGAATGCAATGCTGGTGTTAAGCAGTAGAGAGTCTTTGGAATCCTGAAAACTCTTGAGTTCATAAAGTTTATTTACTTAATTCTTCCATGAATTAGCTTTGTTGGTTTCATCAGTCCAATTCAATGTGGTATTTGGTGGTGGTAATATCAAATGATCTCATACCTCCTTGATACACAAAGCTTTGCAGTATGCAAGGCACTACTAGTAACTTTCAGGTCTGCCACTAATAGACTTTGTGACTCTGAGTCTCATTTGATTCATTCATACCATGAAACAGTTGAGCTTGACAAGATAGTAAATAATATGTTGTTGTTGTGTTAGTTGCTCAGTCGTGTCTGACTCTTTGTGACCCCATGGACTGTAGCCCACCAGGCTCATCTGTCCATGGGATTCTCCAGGCAAGAATACTGGAGTGGGTAGCCATTCCCTTCTCCAGAATATCTTCTCAATGCAGGGGTTGAAACCACTTTGCTATGTCTCCTGCATTGACTGGCAGATTCTTTACCATCTGAGCCACCTGCTGCTGCTAAGTCACTCAGTCGTGTCCAACTCTGTGTGACCCTATACACGGCAGCCCAGCAGGCTCCCCCATCCCTGGGATTCTCCAGGCAAGAACACTGGAGTGGGTTGCCATTTCCTTCTCCAATGCATGAAAGTGAAAAGTGAAAGTGAAGTTGCTCAGTCGTTTCCGACTCTTAGCGACCCCATGGACTGCAGCCCACTAGGCTCCTCGGCCCATGGGATTTTCCAGGCAAGAGTACTGGAGTGGGGTGCCATTGCCTTCTCCATCTAAGCCACCAGGGAAATCCTAATAAATCATATTCTTAAGAAATAAAAGTAAATGAGACAGAGAAAGAAAGCAAAGGTAATCTATTTATATTTTTTGTCCCTTATACATCCATTCAAAGTTTCAGTTTTTATGATCTTATATGAAGCTATTTGTCTCAAAATATTTTCCTAAAAACATACATATTTTTGTGATTTTATTGGGGGAGAGGAAGAAAATTAGGATGACGACATTCATAGGCAAAATGAAAAATTAGAATATAGTTGATCCTTGAATAACAGAGTTTGAATTACCTGGACCTAGTTATACATGCTTTCTTTTTCAGTAAATAACCTACTACAGTACTTCAGGGCCCAAATGATTGAATCTGTGGATGCAGAAGCGGGGCATACTGAGGAATCACATCTACAAAGAAGGGATTGCTGTTGTTTAGTTGCTAACTTGTATCCAGCTCTTTCAAGACACTGTGGACTGTAGTCTGCCAGGCTCCTCTGTCCATGGAATCTCCCAGGCAAGAATACTAGAGTGGGTTGCCATTTCTTCTCCAGGGTATCTTCCCAACCCAGAGATCGAACCTATGTCTCCTGCATTGCAGGTAGATCCCCTACAAAGGACAGCACTTACGAGTTATACATGAGTTTCCAACTGCACCGAGGGTCAGCACCACAACCACCTACATTGTCCAAGGGTCAACTGTTTAGTGTAAGGGACTTAATTTTCCCTTATTTAAATTCAAATTGAGGATCACCTAGACTGATTTAGACTGAAATAAAACTTGAGAAGGATTTAATGTTCATTCACAGTTCGGTCCATTTCCAGTCTCTCTTTCTTTAAAAACTAGACAATGAAAAAAGTCATTAAAATTTCTTCAGCTGCAAGTAACTAGACTTCATCAGAGTTAATTTTCTGCAAAGACTTCCTTTCTCTGGCATCTAACATTTCTAATACAACTTGTGGGCATCTTAGTATAATCTGTTTTTAATAACCATCAATACAACATTAGGCAAATAAGCTATTAAAAGTAGAAACCTTTCTTCTCATGCAAAATTTTTTTCTCCCATTTTATTCATGTTACAGTCACTTCAGGAGAGCAAAAATAAAACAAAACAAAAAGTTCTTAAATTCAGTCTAGACATATGCATTCCAAAGATCACTCGGCTCTCTGTTGTACTCTGAGAATTTATAGTTAGTTGTTTGACTTGGATTTAATGTTTCAAGAGAACAGAATATGTGAGAATTCCTTAATGATAAAATTTTTACACCTTGAACTTCACCTGAAAAGCCTGTTTGTTATTGAGTTCCACTGCTTAATTTCGCCACCACTACTCCTTCAGCTGGGAGTGGCTGAGAAGCAAGTACAGAAAAGAAAACGGCTGACAAGCTCCGTTTGTCTTATGCTACCAGCTCATGGTTGCAATGCAATGATAAATGAACACCAATAAATCTGTTATGGACAAAGAAAACTGGCACGTGGGTATATTTTCTGTTCTTCAAATGATCAAGGGAGAGGGGTAAAAACAATAGTATTGACAACAACAACAACACAACAGAAAAATGTACGTATGCATTAGATGCTGACTCATACCAGGAAAACATAGCTGCAAAGCTGTTCTCCCCATGAAGTATACAGGTCATCTCTGCCAATCAGTCTTGTTGACGAAAAATGTTTCATTACTATTGAAAATAGTGTTCAAATTTAATCTTCATAATCCCACACTCTAAAAGAAATTTGGGATTTGAGAAACATTAAGCTCTAAATAATACATCCTGATCACTAACAGTGTTCTTTGAAATGCCTTCTTGTATCTTACCTGCTTGAATGAGAAGAGACTAACTAATAAAACCATCATGTACATGAACAGATTCTACTGGAGTTAATTGATGCCATTATAAAAGAAAGGTCATATCACTGTTAAATTCTGGTTCCAATCAGGAAGGTTCTCTTCTTGCCAAAAAGAATAGGATATATAATTTCCCCCATTGCATTCTAAGAGCACTGAGGTTGAAAACGTTGTTCGTGGAAGCAAAATGGATACAGGACCTAGAACTCAGGTTTCTGGAGAAGAGAATTAGATTCAGGAAAACAGAGGAAAAATATTTTCTTAAATGAATTATTGTCTACATTTTTACAGAAAATTATAGAATCAAACAAAGCTTATGTGGAAATTGATCTATAACATACCAATACTTAAAGTGAATTTAAAACTCTTAAACTCACACTTAAAATGTGTAATATTTATATCAGAAGCCTATTTTGTATGAGTAATTGTGTAAGGTTTAAAGTGTGTAAAGATTTAGTTGTATTGACTAAAAAAGATGCACAACATTAGATTTGCAAGTTAAGTTTTATTTGGGGCAAAATGAGGACTGTATCCAGGGAGCCAGCACCTCAGATAGCTCTGAGAAACTGCTCCAAAGAGGCAGTGGGGTCAGGTCGATATATAAGATTGTGGTGAAGTGGAAGTGCAGTACAATCAAGGGCTTACTTCACAAGAGGTTTTCTGCTAGTCATGAGGAGCTGATGTCATCATGAAGGGTTTTAGTGCTTTTAGAGATTTGCCAAGAGAACACGCTGGCCATAGCAAACACCCTCTTCCAACAACACAAGAGAAGGCTCAACACAGGGACATCATCAGATGGTCAATACTGAAATAAGATTGATTATATTCCTTGCAGCCAAAGATGGAGAAGCTCTATACAAAAACAAGACTGGGAGCTGACTGTGGTTCAGATCATGAACTCCTTATTGCCCAATTCAGACTTAAATTGAAGAAAGTAAAGGAAAACCACTAGACCATTCAGTTCAGTTCAGTTCAGTTGTGTCCAACTCTTTGCGACCCCATGAATCGCAGCACGCCAGGCCTCCCTGTCCATCACCAACTCCCGGAGTTCACTCAAATTCATGTCCATCGAGTCAGTGATGCCATCCAGCCATCTCCCTCTGTCGGCCCCTTCTCCTCCTCCCCTCAATCCCTCTAGCATCAGAGTCTTTTCCAATGAGTCAACTCTTCGAATGAGGTGGCCAAAGTATTGGAGTTTCAGGTTAGGTATTGGAGTTTCAGGTATGACCTAAATCAGTTTCCTTACGATTATACAGTGGAAGTGACAAATAGAGTCAAGGGATTAGATCTGCTAGACAGAGTGCCTGAATAACTATGGATGGAGGTTTGTGACATGGTACAGGAGGCAGGAATCAAGACCATCACCATGGAAAAGAAATGCAAAAAAGGAAAAATGGTTGTCTGAGGAGGCCTTACAAATAGCTGTGAAAAGAAGAGGAGCAAAAGGCAAAGGAGAAAAGGAAAGTTATACCCATCTGAATGCAGAGTTCCAAAGAATAGCAAGAAGAGATAAGAAAGCCTTCCTCAGTGATCGGTGCAAAGAAACAGAGGAAACCAATAGAACTAGAAAGACTAAAGATCTCTTCAAGAAAATCATAGATACCAAGGGAACATTTCATGCGAAAATGGGCACAATAAAGGACAGAAATGGTATGGACCTAGCAGAAGCAGAAGATATTAAGAAGAGGTGGCAAGAATACACAGAAGAACTATACAGAAAAGATCTTCATGACCCAGATAATCATGATGGTGTGATCACTCACCTAGAGCCAGACATCCTGGAATGCAAAATGAAGTGGGCCTTAGGAAGCATCACTATGAACAAAGCTAGTGGAGTTGATGGAGTTCCGGTTGAGCTATTTCAAATGCTAAAAGATGATGCTGTGAAAGTGTGGCACTCAATATGCCAGCAAATTTGGAAAACTCAGCAGTGGCCACAGGACTGGAAAAGGTCAGTTTTCATTCCAATCCCATAAAAAGGCAATGCCAAATAATGCTCAAACTACCGCACAATTACACTCATCTCACATGCTAGTAAAGTAATGCTCAAAATTCTCCAAGCCAGGCTTCAACAGTATGTGAAATGTGAACTTTCAGATGTTCAAGCTGGTTTTAGAAAAGGCAAAGGAACCAGGGATCAAATTGCCAACATCCGTTGGGTCCTCATAAAATCAAGAAAGTTCCAGAAAAATATTTACTTCTGCGTTATTGACTTGCCAAAGCCTTTGACTGTGTGGATCACAACAAACTGGAAAATTCTGAAGGAGATGGGACCTACCTCCTGAGAAATCTGTATGCAGGTCAAGATGCAACAGTTAGAACCAGACATGCAACAACCGACTGGTTCCAAATTGGGAAAGGAGTATGTCATGGCTGTATATTGTTACCCTGCTTATTTAACTTACATGCAGAGTACATCATGAGAAATTCTGGGCTGGATGAAGCACACACTGGAATCAAGATTGCCAGGAGAAATATCAATAACCTCAGATATGCAGATGACACTACCCTTAGGGCAGAAAGTGAAGAAGAACTAAAGAGCCTCCTGATGAAGGTGAAAGAGGAGAGTGAAAAAGTTGGCTTAAAGCCCACATTCAGAAAACTAAGATCATGACATCTGGTCCCATCACTTCATGGCAAATAGATGGAGAATCAATGGAAACAGTGGTGACTGAAGCCATGAAATTAAGACACTAACTCCTTGGAAGAAAAGGTATGAGCAACCTAGACAGTATATTAAAAAATAGAGACATTACTTTGCCAACAAAGGTCCATCTAGTCAAGGCTATGGTTTTTCCAGTGGTCATGTATGGATATGACTGTAAAAAAAGCTGAGTGCCAAAGAATTGATGCTTTTGAACTGTGGTGTTGGAGAAGGCTCTTGAGAGTCCCTTGGACTGCAAGGAGATCCAACTAGTCCATCTTAAAGGAAGTCAGTTTTGAATATTTGTTGGAAAAACTGATACTGAAGCTGAAACTCCAATACTTAGGCCACCTGATGCAAAGAACTGACTCATTGGAAAGACCCTGATGCTGGAAAAGATTGAGGGCAGGAGGAGAAGGGGATGACAGAGGATGAGATGGTTGGATGGCATCACCGATTCAATGGACATGAGTTTAAGTAAACTCCCAGAGTTGGTGAGGGACAGGGAGGACCGGCATGCTGCAGTTCATGGGGTCGCAAAGAGTCAGACATGACTGAGCAGATGAACTGAAATGAACTGAACTAGACAGGACGAAATATAAGGATTGGGATCATGAAATAAGTTCCTGAAAATATCTAACTTTCTAAGACCTGTTCTACTGGTTTCCCTGGAGCACAGATTGCCTCCCTCCCCACTCTGAACTCCCTTCAGGATGTATTAATGTCAACAGGTGCAGCAGCACAGGGTTCAGTCTCCACAGAGGCAGATGGCAAATGCCCTTGGCAAGCACCAATTTGCAGTTGATGTTGCATAAGAGGGAAGACACTTCTGTGGACAATGTGTAGAGAACACGTGTGCATGCCTCACAGCTCTACAGTTTAAGAATTCCTCTGTTAGACTGAATGAACCGTAAAGATTCTGACATTTGCAGATGCATCTGACTATGTTGGTACTAGACACAAGTCCATGTCTCCAACTCACGGTAAGGCCAAACAACAATACTGAAACGCTGGAGTTTGGAGCAAAGAAAGGTTCATTACAGATCAATACAAGGAGATAGGTGGTTTATGCTCAGGAAAAATATTGAACTCCTAGGAGGCTTTCAGCAAAGCCGTTTTCAAGGCATAGTGAGGGAAAGGCATTGTTAGTTGTTACAGACTTCTTGCTATGTGATCCTTTGTTCTAGCAGCTGTCTGCATAGGTCAGGTCAAGAGTTCTCTGTAAACCTTCAAGAAAACAAATGTTATTCTCTGTTCTGCAACTTTCTATCTTCATATGAATGGGCTCTTAAAGGTCTGTGTCTTGGGAATAGCCTATTCTCCATATTTCAGGCTATATGCAACATTCTTTTACAAAAGATGCAGAGCCCACCAGACTGAGCACAGGCAGCAAAGCACGAAGATTAAAGTAAAAGAAGCTCTAATGTGGAGTTAGATTTAATCTCTTATTACATTGCCCATAAAAATAGACTCCAAGTCTTTATTTTGAATCTCAGTGCTGTCGTAATACCACACTAGAGAGCTGGGCTTATATGAACCAGGATGAAATGTTTAGTAACCTTGTGTTTTGAGATAAAAATAAAATAGATCCATATTAGCTAATATTTTCATCAGTCTGAGGCAAGACAAGATGTCCAGTTATTCCAGAAAATCTGTCACTGCATTAGTGCTTATCTCAATATTATTCTATATATTTATGTTCTCCTTTCTGCTCTTTCTTTCCCATTTCTGACTTTGTTCTTCACCCCGTTCAGGATATTTTCCCAAATTGATCTCATTGAAAACTATGGCTTAACTAGATGGTAAAATACACAGATACTCACAAAGCATTTTTAATAAAGCTGAGTGGCATGATATCCTCACAAATCTCAAAATGCAAATGAGTAAGGATAAACCACAAAGAGCCCAAAACCTGCATTTTGTCAGCATTTTTTGTGAGAAGAAACAGGGGGAAAAGTTGTATTTGATTTGATAGAAGAAAATCCCTGTACCAGACAAAAAGAATTCACAGGAAAATATCACAGGCCAATATGTGAACAGCAGTTGAACTTGGGGAAAATTTTGCCCAATCCAATAGTTCGTTGTTGTTCAGCTGCTCAGCTGTGTCTGACTCTTTGTGACCCCTGAGACTGCAGCATGCCGGCTTCCCTGTCCTTCACTATCTCCTGGATTTTGCTCAAACTCATGTCCATTGAAGGAATATGCAAAATATAAACTCTCAAAATTGACCATCCATGGGGCTCCCTTTCAAGATAACCCCTAGCACTAAGATTGAAGAGAGTAAAATCAAAATTGAGAGGAAAAGACAAAGAAAGATCTTATGTAAGTGAGGAAGGAAAGAGAACCAGGAAATTCCAGAAAGCAAGGTAATGTAGTGTTTTGTTTTTTTTAATACTATATAAACACCAGAAATTTTAAAGCTTTCTGAAGGTAGCTACTCTAGCTTCTTAACTATGGCTTCTAATTGAGCTATTCATTTTGAAATGTCAGGAAGACAAATTTAAATAAACCAGAATAAATACAAAAAAAATCATGGTCAAATCCCACACAAAATTATTATAAGCAAAAGAGACAGTAAAATGTTGAAAATATTCCTGGAGGCAGTGAAAGCTCACCAGAAAAATAACAAAAAATAAAACAAACAAAAAAAGCTATTTCAAAAATTTACCACAAAATGAGGATGTAATCAACAAAATTCAGACTGTGGCAAATGCTATAGATCAGTGGTCTAAATTCCTAAACATATATTAATAAATCTGAATAAAGCACAAAAAAGATGAAGGAGAAATCTAGAGAATGGTTTAAAATATACATAGAATAAAATTTATAAATCAGAACTGACTAGACCATAATGTCTAGTACAGTCCATAGGGCTGCACAAAGTCAAACACGACTAAAGTGGCAGCGCGCATGCATGTCACACCACTCTAATGAAAAAATTATAAGGAAATAAAAATAAATGATTAATATAAAAGTCAATGTTGAGTTATTTCGCAGAGAGAGAAGTGACTATCATTGGTATTAGGCAAATAGAGGACTTTTAGTTTGCCCAGCAAAGTTCAATTTCCTAACTTAGAGGTATCCAGATAAGATCCTGGTTTAAAATAATTTACTAAGCTAGAGAGAGAAAAAAAGAGTTTCTAAGTAATAATGACCTTTAAAATTAGGAAAACCTGAGCTATAATGTTTAGAAATGCAACCTTGAATCATAAAACTATGTAGGAAAGTAGGGAGATTATTACAGTAAAAATAAGAGTGATGATGGGTTTGCCCTCAATTTCAAAGGGTGAGATAAGTGATATTTGAGAGGAGGCACATGGAGAACTCATGGGTTGACTAACAAGGAACTGTCTGCTTTCAATTTTGAAGGTTCAGTTTAGTTCAGTTCAGTCGCTCAGTCGTGTCCGACTCTTTGCGACCCCATGAATCGCAGCACGCCAGGCCTCTCTGTTCATCACCATCTCCCGGAGTTCACTCAGACTCACGTCCATCGAGTCAGTGATGCCATCCAGCCATCTCATCCTCTGTCGTCCCCTTCTCCTCCTGCCCCCAATCCTTCCCAGCATCAAAGTCTTTTCCAATGAGTCAACTCTTCGCATGAGGTGGCCAAAGTACTGGAGCGTCAGCTTTAGCATCATTCCTTCCAAAGAAATCCCAGGGTTGATATCCTTCAGAATGGACTGGTTGGATCTCCTTGCAGTCCAAGGGACTCTCAAGAGTCTTCTCCAACACCACAGTTCAAAAGCATCAATTCTTTGGCGTTCAGCCTTCTTCACAGTCCAACTCTCACATCCATACATGACCACAGGAAAAACTATAGCCTTGACTAGACGGACCTTAGTTGGCAAAGGTTACAAACTATTTATCTTAAAATTCATTCAATTGCACAGATATCTTAGGCTGATTTCTTTGTATTACTCCAACAATTCAAAATATAAAATATGTTATCTGTATGTCAATAATTTCAAGACATATGGATGAACATATACAATATAAAAAGATTGTGATGGTTAATTTTATGCATGAACATAGGTAAGCTGTGGTCCCCATTTGTTTTGTCAAAAGCAGTCTACATGCCATGATATATTTTTTAGATGTGATTAGCATTTCAGCCAGAAGATTTAACCATACACATTGTTGTTGTTCAGTTGCTCAGTCTTGTACCAGTCTTTGCGACCCAATGGGCTGCTGCAAGCAAAGTTTCCCTGTCCATCATTTCCTAGAGCTTGCTCAAACTCATTGACTCAGTGATGCTATTGGTGATCCTGTTCAACCATCTCATCCTCTGTCATTCTCTTCTCCTTCTGCATTTGATCTTTCCCAGCATCGCGGTCTTTCCTAATGAGTCACTTCTCATCAGGTGGCCAAACTATTGGAGCTTCAGCTTCAGCATCAGTCCTTCCAATGAATATTCAGGATGATTTCCTTTAGGATGGACTGGTTGGATCTTCTTGCAGATCAAGGGATTCTCAAGAATCTTCTCTAACACCACAGTTTAAAATAAGCATCAATTCTTTGGTGCTCAGCCTTCTTTATGGTCCAACTATGCCATACATACCTGACATCTAGAAAAACCATGCTCTTTGACTAGACAGACCTTCATCGGCAAAGTGATGTCTCTGCTTTTTAATATGCTGTCTTGGTTGCTTATACCTTTTTTTTAGAACGGACAAGTGTCTTTTAATTTCATGGCTGCAGTCATTATCTGCAGTGATTCTGGAGCCCAAGAAAATAAGGTCTGTCACAGTTTCCATTGTTTTCCCATCTGTTTGCCATGAAGTGATAGGACTAGATGCCATGATCTTCATTTTCTATGTGTTGAGTTTTAGACCAACTTTTTCACTCTCCTCTTTCACTTTCATCAAAAGGCTCTTAAGTTCCTCTTCACTTTCTGCCATAAGGGTGGTGTCATCTGCATATCTGAAGTTATTGATATTTCTCTTGGCAGTCTTGATTCCAGCTTGTGCCTCATCCAGCCCGGCATTTCACATGATGTATCCTGCATATAAATTAAATAATCCAGGTGACAATATACACCCTTGACATATTCCTTTCCCAGTGTGGAACCAGCCCATTGTTCCATGTCTGATTCTAACTGTTGCATCTTGACCTGCATACAGATTTCTCAGGAGGTAGGTCAGGTGATCTGGTACTCTCATCTCTTTAAGAATTTTCTACAATTGTTTTGATCCACACAATCAAAGGCTTTTGGGTAGTTAATGAAGCAGAAGTAGATGCTTTTCTGGATTTCTCTTGCTTTTTTGGTGATCCAACGGATGTTTACATTTGATCTGTGGTTCCTCTGCCTTTTCTAAATCCAGCTTGAACATCTGGAAGTTCACAGTTCACATAGTGTTGAAGCCTGGCTTGGAGAATTTTGAGCATTTTTTGCTAGCGTGTGAGATGAGTGCAATTGTGTGGTAGCTTGAACATTATTTGGCGTTGCCTTTCTTTGGGATTGAATTGAAAACTGACCTTTTCCAGTCCTGTGGCCACTGCTGAGTTTTCCAAATTTGCTGGCATATTGAGTGCAGCACTTTCACAGCATCATCTTTAAGGGTTTGAGATAATTCAGCTGGAATTCCATCATCTTCATTAGCTTTGTTTGTAGTGATGCTTCCTAAGGCCCACTTGACTTCACATTCTAAGATTTCTGGTTCTTAGTGAGTGATCACATCATTATGCTCATTAAGATGTTTTTTGTATAATTCTTCTGTGTTTTCTTGCTACCTCTTCTTAATATCTTCTGCTTCTTCTTGGTCCATATCATTTCTATCCTTTATTGTGCCCATCTTTGCATGAAATGTTCCCTTGGTATCTATGAGTTTCTTAAAGATATCGCTAATCTTTTCCATTCTATTCTTTTCTTCTATTTCTTTGCTTTGTTCACTTAAGAAGGCTTTCTTTTCTCTCCTTGCTATTCTTTGGAACTCTGCATTCAGATAGATATGCCTTTCCTTTTCTCCTTTGCCTTTTGTTTTTCCTTTTCTCAGCTATTTGTAAGGCCTCCTCAGACAAGCATTTTGCCTTTCTTTTTGCATTTTGATCACCAACTCCTGTACAGTGTTGTGAACCTCTTTCCGTAGTTGCTCAGACACTCTATCAGATCTAATCCCTTGACTCTGTTTGTCACTTCCACTGTATAATCATTAGGGAATTGATTTAAATGATGCCTGAATGGCTTAATTGTTTTCCCTACTTTCTTCAATTAAAATCTGAATTTGGCCATAAGGAGTTCATGATCCAAGCCACAGTCAGCTCCAGGTCTTGTTTTTGCTGACCCTTTACAATTGAGTGGGTCTCATCCAATCAGTGGAAAGTGTCAAGGGAAACAACCATGGTTCCTCAAAGAGAGAAAATTCTGCCTTTAGACTCAGGAGTGCAGTATCAACTGTTNCCAGGGCTTGTTTTTGCTGACCCTTTACAATTGAGTGGATCTCATCCAATCAGTGGAAAGTGTCAAGGGAAACAACCATGGTTCCTCAAAGAGAGAAAATTCTGCCTTTAGACTCAGGAGTGCAGTATCAACTGTTGTGGAGGTTTCCAACCTCCTGCCCTGCCCTGCATATTTTGAAATTGCCAGACCCAGTCAGAATATTTGGAGAAAACTTGTACAAAGATAAAGAAAGATATTTGAAATATGAGACAAGAATAAGATGCCATTATGAAGAAATCAAATAGAAATATTTTTTATGGAAAGCTGGGTTGATATAAAGAACACGAAAGATGAGACATAGAGTAGAAAAGATGTGACTGAAGGATGTATTAAGAGATTAGAAGAATATTTTGAAAGGTTCTATCTGGTAACACTGAAGGATAGAAGAATAGAAAAAAATGAAAAAACATTTTGTAAATAGGGAGAAGAGACATAGGATTGCCAATATCTGAATAATAGTAGTTGTAGCACACATGAAAAATAAATGTGGATAGTAGGAAGTATTTACAAGCTTAATGGAGGTATATTTTGTGGAATAAAGATGAGCAACTCTAGATTGATAAAATCCACAAGTTGTAGCACAAAAGATTTACTGGCTCATTGTTATACTTTTTTATAGAATATAGATTACCTCAAGAACTATTGAATTCCTACATTCCTTCATTAACAAGCTAACAAGTTAGTTTGTTAGTTTTCATGAAGGCTGGCAATAGAGATGGCTGGATCAAAGAAGCAGCATGAATATCAGCAACTTTGTGCTAGTTTTCCTTGTCCCTCAGTCCAACAGGAGTGATGCAGCTGGGCCCAGATGGATGCCTGCCCACAAAGAGATGCATTATTCTGGAGAAACCCTCATCTCTGATAATGGAACTTGGGCCTCTTATAATGGACAGTAAGCATGCCCACCTTTTGTTCCTTAGGAAGGCGCTGTATCTGTCTTCCAAGGCTCTTTGCCATAGAAGTATCCTTGAAAAGATAGTCTGGCACAGAGAACATTCAGAATGTATAGAATTGTGAGAAAACTATAGAGAAGTATCTCCCATGATACAAAATGTCACCTAAAATAAGCAAGAATTAAATTATTTTCAGAATTCTCCATGGAAACATTAGATGATAATATGGAAAAATAGATTCTAAAGTATTGAAGAAAAAGAATCTTAAACTCAGAATTACATTGTTTATTTATTATGAAGGAGGAAATTGCAACCCACTCCAGTATTCTTACTGGAGAAATCCATGGACAGAGGAGCCTGGTGGGCTACAGTCCATGAGATTGCAGAGTTGGACACAACTGGCAATGAACACTTTCACTTAGCATTGTTTTCAGAGCTTTATTGATGGGTAATTTACATAAAATGCAATTCATATATTTTAAGTGAACAATTAAATGTGTTTTGACATATATAAAAACACAGAAACACTCTCCACCATTCAGATAATGGAAATACTCCATTATTTTTAAACATTTCATCTTGGACCTATTTGCTATTTTGTGTATAAACTCTGCATAATTTCAGGTGTTATGTTATTATTTTCTTTTAGTTCAAAATACTTTCTAATTTCTTTTTTGGTTTCATCTTTAATCCATGTGTAATTGAGTAGTGTGCTGTTTAGCTCCCATTTATTTTTTTATTCCTATATTATTATTGACATTTAATTCCACTATTTTCAGAGAATACCATTGATATTTTTGAATCTTTTTAAATTTATTAAGACTTCTTTAGTGGCCCATTAAGGTAATTCTTGGGGAATAATTTCTGTACCTTTGAAAAGAGTTTATGGTCTGCCCTGGGATTTCTTTCGAAGGAATGATGCTAAAGCTGAAACTCTAGTACTTTGGCCACCTCAAGAGAAGAGTTAACTCATTGGAAAAGACTCTGATGCTGGGAGGGACTGGGGGCAGGAGGAGAAGGGGACGACCGAGGATGAAATGGCTGGATGGCATCACCGACTTGATGGACGTGAGTCTGAGTGAACTCTAGCAGTTGGTGATGGACAGGGAGGCCTGGCGTGCTGTGATTCATGGGGTCGCANCGGCAGAGGATGAAATGGCTGGATGGCATCACCGACTCGATGGACGTGAGTCTGAGTGAACTCCAGCAGTTGGTGATGGACAGGGAGGCCTGGCGTGCTGTGATTCATGGGGTCGCAAAGAGTCGGACACAACTAAGCGACTGAACTGAACTGATTTATAGTCTACTATTGTTAAGTAAAATATTCTATAAGCACCAATTAATACAAATGGCAATGCTCAAATCTTCTATATTCTCACTGAATTTCTGTTTACTTTCTTTATAAATTATATATGAAATATTTGAATAATACTATATTTGTGTATTTCTCTTTAGTTCTATCAGTTTTGGGCACATTCATTTTGATGCACTGTTAGGTACATAAAGATTTAAAGCCACACTGTCTTTTTGATGAATTAAATACAGTATGATTACAAAATGACCTTCTTTATTTCTGGTAATATTTTTGCTTAGAATGGACTTTATCGGTATTACAATAGATGTCCAAGCTTTCTTTGGTTAGCTTAAAAGTGTATATTTTTCATTCTTTTAAATTTAAATGAATTGTGCCTATTCTTAAGTGTTTCTTTTTAGGCTCCATATACTTGGTTCTATTTATTTTACGTACTCTGATCACAAATATAAAGTATTATTTTCACAAACCATAGCAAGGAGACATGCTATCAACATGACTTATGACGATATGTTGAACTTGATCACTTGGCTGAAGGAGTGTTTGTCAGATTTCTCAACTATAAGTTTCTTTCCACTCCTATGTATATTGTATTCTTTGGAAGGAAGTCAATACGTGCAACCCACGTTAAGAAGTGGAATTATCTTCAAGAATTTAGAAATTAAGCAAAATACTCTCATACATTTCCCCATATACTTACCAGGATTCTTCATTCATTTGTGTAAATTCATATTTTCTTCCTGTATAATTTTCTTACAGACTGACGGCTTCTGTTCATATTTTTGTACTACAAGTGTTTTGTAATGAATCATTTCAACTTTTATATATAATTAATAGCTTTTATTTCAGCTTTATTTTTGAAAGACATTATCATTGAAAAATCTTTGCAATAAAAATGCAAAGTGGTAGTTATCAGAAAAAAAATTGTTCATTAAGGATAGAGGAGGATTACAGGCAGATTCTTTGCCAGTTGAGCCATAAGGGTAGCCGAATTCATGAAGTAATGATTCAGTTCAAAAAGAAAATAGATAATTTAAATATATATATAAGTACATATATTTTCCCATTTTCCTGAATTGTGATACCAAACTCTCAATTTTATTTTCTAGCTTCATCTCTATTCTTTAAAAAGAAAAAAAATAGCTAATTTAAAGAGGCTGTAATTTGATTTTTTCACTGCAAAGATTTGTTATTTTTCTCTATAAAGCCTTCAAAATGGGTTGATAATCAACTTACTAGAAATCTCATGCTTCTTTCCCTCTTAATCACTTTTTCAAATCTTCAGTTCAGTTCAGTCGCTCAGTTGTGTCCAACTCTTTGCGACCCCATGAATCATAGCACGCCAGGCCTCCCTGTCCATCACCAACTCTCAGAGTTCACTCAGACTCATGTCCATCGAGTCCGTGATGCCATCTAGCCATCTCATCCTCTGTCGTCCCCTTCTCCTCTTGCCCCCAATCTCTCCCAGCATCGGAATCTTTTCCAATGAGTCAACTCTTCGCATGAGGTGGCCAAAGTACTGGAGTTTCAGCTTTAGCATCATTCCTTCCAAAGAAATCCCAGGGCTGGTCTCCTTCAGAATGGACTGGTTGGATCTCCTTGCAGTCTAGAGGGACTCTCAAGAGTCTTCTCCAACACCACAGTTCAAAAGCATCAATTCTTCAGCGCTCAGCCTTCTTCACAGTTCAACTCTCACATCC
>SJYQ01002078.1:548115-574935 GCA_006410935.1 Redunca redunca
CTTTCATGTTATAGTGTTAATAACATAATCTACAAATCATAGTGATATAAGTGGGCAATGAATTACTTAGATATATCTTAGTAAATAACACTGAAAAGTCTTAGTGATACTATAGTACAGATTCAGAAAATTCTCCAAATTCTGTACAAATAGATTATTAGAATAATGGAATATAAATAGAACATGTGGTTTTAAGTTTTTGAATTTATTCTCAAAATCATACTGATTTCCTTGTTGTTCTAAGTTGACTATTAACACTGACACGATAAGGACAGCCTATCTCACCAACACTAAAATTTAAACAAATATGTCATAAACCTGCCTTTTCTTGCCTTCGCCCACAAACCTAGTTTCTGAATAAAACTAACTATAGTTAACATAGTAACTTCAAGTTAAGAGCTAAACCATGCTTCATTATCAATTTAGTGGTGTCATCTGCATATCAGAGGTGATTGATATTTCTCCTGGCAATACTGATTCCAGCGTGTGCTTCCTCCAGCCCAGCATTTCTCATGATGTGCTCTACATAGAAGTTAAATAAGCCGGGTGATACAGCCTTGACATACTCCTTTTCCTATTTGGAACCAGTCTGTTGTTCCATGTCCAGTTCTAAGCGTTGCTTCCTGACCTGCATACAGGTTTCTCAAGAGGCAGATCAGGTGGTCTGGTATTCCCATCTCTTTCAGAATTTTCCACAGTTTATTGTGATCCACACAGTCAAAGGCTTTGGCATAGTCAATAAAGCAGAAATAGATGTTTTTCTGGAACTCTCTTGCTTTTTCAATGATCCAGCAGATATTGGCAATTTGATCTCTGGTTCTTCTGCCTTTTCTAAAACCAGCTCGAACATCTGGAAGTTCACGGTTCACGTATTGCTGAAACCTGTTAAATAATTAAATAAATATGTTGTTTTAAATAACATAGCAGCAAGTATGAACTAAGCATAAAATGACTCAAACAAATGTAAGAAACAGTGTCACTGTACTCTTAAGTTTAGTGTTTTCTCTAAATGTTGGAAGTTAGAGGATTAAACAGCAAGAAAAGTTAAACAATTGCCTCACCCAATATCCTTATTTTACAGATGAAGAAACAAAGGCAAATCCATTTATTCATGGGTACACATCGAGTTAATTTATTACCCTGACTCCCAGTGTTTATTTCCTTTTTCTTACTAAGGTTGGCAAATAAATAGCACTCATGTCTTTACTGCTGCTCCTAGATCCAAAGTGGAAATGTACAGCATTCTTTCCTACTAAATTTTAGCCTTTAGGTCCTCAGCTTCAGAATGCTTACCACAATCCCCCACCAATTATTTCCACTTGATCATGTTTAGCAATCAAGATGAAACCTATAAAAATAAATCATAAAAAGTAGTCTCCATATAACAAGGTTTCGTTCTGTCCTTTTTCTAGTGACTCAACAAACTTTTATTGAGCAATGAGCTTAAGGATTAATCAATGGCTCTATTCATTTTAAGTAAGAATATTAAATATTTCCTGTGGACCTCAGCAGATCTCTACAGACTCCATAATATCTGATTCCAATATCAAATTCTATAGATGTTAATGACTTTTTGTTAAACAAGCATAATTAAAATGATGGAGAGGACTTCCCTGGTAGCTCTATGGTAAATAATTTGCCTGCTAATGCGTGAGACATGGGTTTCATCCCTGGTCCAGAATGATCCTAAATGCTGAAGAGCAATTAAGCCCAAGTGCCACAACTATTAAGCCTGTGCTCTAGCACCTGGGAGCCACAACTACTGAGCCCAGGGGTTGCAGCTGCTGAAACCTGTGTGCCCTAGAGCTCTGCTCTGCAGCAACAAAAGCCACCGCCATGAGGAGCCCATGAGCACAGCCAGAGAGTAGCCCACGCTTGCTGCAGCTAGATAACAGGTTGCACACAGCAATGAATACCCAGCAGAGCCAAAACAAAGAGACAAACATAAATACATTATAAAAAAGAATATAGTAGAGAAAACAATATTTGGACCCTTCAGCATTCTTAGTAACTAATAAAATAAATACTTCCCAGTACCTCACCTTAACTCTTGGACACTTCTTTCCAAAGCTCTGACTATGGAAGTTCCGAAGAAGCACAACTGATTTTCAGAGTTACAGAAAGAAGGCAGATTTGCCTTTGAAATAATGGTACTTCTGGCATTCTACAGAATAATTTTGAAAGATGTTCTGCATTGCCCTTCAGGAGAGCAGACAGAAAATCAGAATATGGCTAGGTCAGGTTTATGGAATGCATAGCAGTGCTGGAATGAAATATTTGTCTGAGAAATCAAAGAAGCAACCAGAAGTCAGGCGGGCATGATTGGCTATTCACAGAGAAAATGTCTTCCAGTCTTTGGTGTTCTGCTTCACTTCACCAGGGGAATCGGAACAAGATGTTAAGTAGAATTCTCCATATGAGTCTATCTACGTGTGCACTACTAAACTGAAAGAAATATGAATTGAGAGAGAAACTCATCTGAGAGTTTGTACAATATCCCAGGGAGAAGTCATTTTCTTTGTTTGGGCTCAGAAAAAAAAAAAAGAGAGAGAGAGAGAGAAAAGAAAATAAATAGCATAATATCTCCCATTTAAAATCTGTTTTGTTTTGTTTTTTAAATAAGACAGCTAGCTTTAAAACATCATGGGATGGGCTTTAAAATGTTTAAATAAGAACAAGTGAGAAATATAGGACCTGAGGGTCTATGGTTAAAGACAAAATCAGGCAAAACTAAGGTGCTAAAATGAATAAAGCTATAAGACAAAAAGAAATGTCTTCTGTGTCTCTGGTACCTCAGGATCCTACTGCTCTCAAACTTCATCACAAATTTAGCAATCTCCCAATAACAGTTCTTCCTTCATAATTAAAAGATTCAATAATGAATGATGTTGAGTTAAATATCATGGTTACCCATCACAGTAATTATTTATCATCACAAGCTCTAGTTCATCCACAAAAATCTGTATGATAGCCCATTTTCTGACTACCTCATTCAACATTCAACATAGACTTTTTAGTTATTCCAACCTGATTGTTGACCCATTTAATTATGAAACAATTTGCTTTCAGGGCAGATAATTCAATGCTTTATGTATAAAATCCAAAGTTCTTAGATTTTGGAGTGATAATAAAATGTCAGCATTCTGTTCTGTATGACAGAATAGAGATGGTTAATTGATAAAAGATTTTCCTTTGCTTTTCAAAGAGAAATTTAAAAAAAAGTATTTTTATTTGTCCAGAGATATGGTACACATTTAACATGTGGACTCAGAACTATAAATATGAAATGTTATATTTAAAATANGTGAGATATAAATATTGAGAAGAAAGAGGCAGAATTATTACTTCTTCTTAATGATTATAAACTTTTCTGCCCAAAATTTCAAACTAAAATAATATATTATTAGAATTAGAAGAAGAATTAAATAGAATAATCATTCAGAAATTACTTGTTACCTAAATGTCAGCAATGAGCAAACAGGAAAAATGATTTGAGAATACTCCTATCTCAGTAAACATTAGTGTAAGAGCTACAAAAGTAGCAAACTTGTCACTTAGGACAATTTGGCCTTCAGATCACAAAAACCTGGCTGTGTACCTCGTTTGTAAGGACAAATCACTATTGAAAATAATGGAAAACATTAGTTAAGATGAACTTCAGACGAAACTTAACCCAGTGACTTGGTGATAATGCCTTAACAAATTGTTCATTCTTTACTCTTTAATTTCCATTATAGCATCTTGATCCTAGTTTAATTTCTCTTTTGCCACCATAGTGAATGTCAACAAATTCTGGGGCTAAATGTTTCTCTGTTTCTGTCCAGAAGTAAAGAAATGTCTTTTTCTCGGCATTCCAACCAAATGTCTGGTTGCTCTAATTTAGGTCCATTATCCATTGCAGTGGGCAGGATGATGTCCACATCCTCATCCCTGAAACCTGTGAATCTGTAATGTTACTAGGTGAAAAGGTGAAGGTAATAGATGGAATTAAGGTAGCTAAGCATCTGACCTGAAAATAGGGAATGACCTGACTACAGAGGGGTGTCCATTGTAATCACCAAGAGTCTTTCAATATGGAAGTGGAAGTCAGTAGAGACACTGTCAGGGTAGGGCAATGTATAGTAGATTCCATTACATCATTTGAAGATAGGCAGGGCTCTGGTGGTTCAGAGGGTAAAGAATTTGCCTGCAATGCAGGAGCCCGAGATTTGATCCCTGGGTTGGGAAGATTCCCCTGGAGAAGGGAATGCTACCCACTGCAGTATTCTTACCTGGAGAATCCCATGGACAGAGGAGTTTGGTAGGTTGCAGTCTGTGGCGTTGCAAGGAGTCAAACTTGACTTAGCCACTAACACACACTTTTCAGGGACAGGAGTCAAGGAATGTGGGCAGTTAGAGGCTCAAAATAGAAGAAACTGATTCTCCTTTAGAGCATTCAGAAAGCCATGCAACCATGAGGACACCTTGGTTTTAACCAAGTAAACCCATTTATAACCTCCAAAACTGGAAGATAATTAACTGGTAGTGTTTTAATCCCTAAGCGTGATAAGTGATAGAGCAATAATAGGAAACTTACATGTATAATCCTTCCTTTAAGCCATCATTGTGGCTGTTTAACCTGGGTTACATGGTCCATGTCTAGGTTTGGTGACCACTTCTCCTGAATAAGAGAATTTCTTAAGAATAATCAAGGCTCTAAGGCAAGTTATTTTATTATGTATAATTTAAATTACTTTGATCTAAACAGTCTAGCATATCTGTTAACTTTGTCTTTATGTTAGAGAGAGTTAGTGAAATACATGATCTCTTAATGAAGAATATACATTTAAAGTGATTAGTAAGAAAGACTTGAATTGGAAAGTGAAAGTGAAAGTTGCTCAGTTGTGTCTGACTCTTTGCAACCCCATGGATTATACAGTCCATGGAATTTTCCAGGCCAGAATACTGGCATAGGTAACCTTTCCCTTCTCCAGGGGATCTTCCCAAGTCAGGGATCAAACCCAGGTCTCCTGCATTACGGCCAGATTCTTTACTAGTTGAGCCACAAGGGAAGCCCCAGAATACTGGAATGGGTAGCCTATCACTTCTCCAGAGGATCTTCCTGACCCAGGAATTGAACTGGGGTCTCCTGCATTGCAGGTGGATTCTTTACCAACTGAGTTATCAGGGAAGCCCCAAAATACAGTCCTTATACTGTATTAACTCCTTATTCTTTGATTAAAGTGGTGAATTTTAAAAAGACAAGGCATGGGTAAAATTGGCAAGTTACACTGAATGTTTACAATATCTCAATAGTTTATGCACACTGGACCATCACCCTCTAAGTAGGATTATAATCAGCAATGAATTCACGGACATATGAGTCCTTTGTCCTCACCTAGTGCTAAACTCTGGTTTTAGAATATTACTGTCTCTGTTTAAAGTATAATTTTCATTCAAAATACACAAAACAGGTATTTCATTATATGTTTAAAATAGAACATTAAAATGGCAGTTAGTTATTTTGGTGACTGCTTGCAAGTAAATGTTTCAGATTATGATTGGTTTAATTTTAAAATGAGTTTCTGGGAGGAAATTGATAGTTTCCAACTTAATTCTAACTTTTAGAAGCCACTGATACCTATAGACAAAACAAAGTAAATAAAACCCTTAGGATTGTAAATGACACAGTTGGTAGGAATTAGTGTATTAGATTCCCAGGGTTACTTGACCAAATGACAACAAACTGAGTGGTTTTGAGCAACAGAAATGTATGTTCTTATAGTTCTGGAGGCTAGAATACTGAAATCAAAGTCCGGCCAGGGTTGTTCCTACTGGAAGTTTGAGGGAAGTTGTTTCAGAGTATTTCTCCTGGCTTCCGAAATTTGTGAACCATCCTTGGGGTTCCTTGGTTTATAGCCTCATCACTCATCTCTGCCTCCTTGTGCAAGTCTCCTGAAGTACTGGCATGGATTCATGATCTTGAAATTCTGAGCAAGTCTTCAAACTATTTGTGTCCAGAAGGTGAAGTAAGACCCTAAAGTAGGGTTGGTATAAATCAATAGAGACTTGTCTCTGTAGATTCTGCTTCTCCAGTATGTCCAGTGATACTAGACCTACAAGCACGTTGATGAGCCAGATGTCAGATTTTTGCACAGCACCTAGTCAGCTCAGTCCACTCAATGTCCACTTGCCAGCTGTGCACGCTCTTTGGACCACAGTTCACTTCCAAATAAAGAAAATGGCAAAATCATTCTTCCTTCTGCTTGTGCTTGAATCACACTCTGGTTTTATTTTCCTGTTACTTAAATGGTGAAATATAAAGTTAACCCATATTGATATATTTTATGTTAGATCACAGGGGAATGAGAAAATAAGAAAGAAGAGAAATCTTATTATTTAATATATTTATTAATCATAAGAAAGAAACTCTCATAACCACTACAGTCCTGATTTCTGTCCTTTGTCATATGGACACAGCTGGCATTTATCACATCCTTCTTTATCTGTTTGATATTCGCTTTGCTGTACATTCCTTCAGCTGGCTCTTTCTTGAGGGAAGTGGTGACCTGAATACTCAATCTTGAAGATTTGGGGCCGTTAGCAATTCCACCTACTATGTACAAATCACTATTATAGACACTAGAAGAAAAGATAATTGAATAGAAAGCAAGTAGTGTCATTTTTTTTAATACCCATCTAGTTTGAATATTTTCAGAATGTGTATTTATATTTATTTGTAGTCAGTCTACATTAAAAGATATATCTTGTTTGTTTAGTGCAGAATTTAGTTTTGTAATTTTACCCAGTTACTGTGCAACTGTCAACACAATCCTGAATATCTTCATCACACATTTGAATTTTTCATACTTGTGTGTAGTTGGTTCTATGCTCATTCCCAGCCCCAGGCACCCACCAGTCTCCTTTCCGTCTCTATAGATTTGTCTTTTCTAGAATCTTTATTATTATTACTGTAATGAGGTCAGAATATTTCATTCATGTTAGTTTGGCACAGACAGAGAAAATACTATATATATGTGTGTTATATTTCAGCGCATGTGCGTGTGTGCATGCCAAGTCGCTCCAGTGGTGTCTGACTCTGCAGTCCCATGGACTGTAGCCCGCCAGGCTCCTCTGTCCATGGGATTCTCCAGACAAGACTACTGGAATGGGTTTCCATGCCCTCCTCCAGGGGGTCTTCCTCATCCAGGGATCAAACCCATATCTCTTATGTCTCCTGAACCGGCAGGCTTATTCTTTACCACTAGCACCATCTCAGAAGTCCCATGTTTTCAGTAGCTACTATAATTTTTTTTTGAAACCCCACCCACTATGAAGATAAAATAATCACACATTCAAATCATTTTCACCATAATCTCAGCATATAATTGTTAATAGAACAGCAATCTATGGAAAAGAGAATTTTTTAAGTTTGTCACTTGCAAAAATTGTCTGTTATCTCAGTTATCTTTTTTTCTTTTTTATCTGTACAGTGGTATATGTGTGTATGTGTAAGGCAGGCATTGTGTACATTTTTGCATTAGGATGGTGTTGGGAAATCAAAGATTCAGAGCTTTCAAATGCTGGCATCCTCTTCCTCCTTTGGCAGATGCTTTGACCAGCCAGGTGCTTCTTGCTGTGTCTTCAAGTTAGAGACAAATGATTTTAACAACTTTGTGGAATTGTTAGAGGGAAAAAAAAAAGAGGAGATTTTTATGTTATTCATTGGAGTGAAACAATTGGCATCACCTTGGAAAAGACAGTAGTTAACATACAGTGTTTATATAATATCCAAGCGTGTTACTGAAATGGATCAACCTGAGAATAATAAGCAAGTTATTTTCAAAATGATTAACGACCTTATTAGATTCATTTGAGCAGGCTGAAGCTGTTCATTTCCAGAGAATTGTGCAGAAATTGAAGATTGGGCCGAGAGGAGTTATGAAATTAAGTACAGATCTGGGTGTGGAATCTATAAGAAAGATGGCAACAGCATATATTGTTTCATGTGGATACAAGAAGCCTCCACATATAGGAAGTTATTTCAAGCAGGAAGATCAACAGCTGCTTTCGATTTTGGTGGAATTTCTAACAGGAAAATGCATTTTTATATTACACTATGTGACATTTACCTTAGAAGTCAGAAGTTTCTAGGTAGCTAAGGGAATTTAATGAAATATTTCATCACTAACATAGACAATATAGGGCCAGTAATTCAGGAGGTGGTCCTATTTATGAAGTGAGGAATGTCAGCCACATTTCAGAAAAATTAAAAACAAACGCATTTTTAAAAATCCTGCTTTCTTTCTGCACTCAAGCTTGCATCTCCATTCCTAGTTTTGCATTTGCTAGCGTAGAAAACTTAGCCTTTCTCAAATCCTACTAAATGAAATACACTCTTGATTTGAAGAACAGGCTATTTTATTCATTTACTCATTCATTCATTCATCACCAGAGGAAGGGAAAGGGTACTGTGAGGTAGAGATTACATGTGGTGAGGTTATCCAGTCAAAACCATTAAATAAAACAATTTGGGTAGCATAGAGATATCATTGTTACTACTTAGTAGAGCATTCAAATAACAAAGAAATATTTCTGTGTAAGAATTTTTTCTTTCCCCATAGGGTCATTGTTTATTTAACCTGTGATGTCTGCATCATTGGGGCAACTAAATTACCTTTACAAAAATAAAAAATATTTTTAAATTATGTTTCCTTTGAAGAAAACTAGCTAAAAGTAAATCTTAAGTGCAAGAAGGAATCAGTTCAGTTCAGTTCACTCGCTCAGTCGTGTCTGACTCTTTGCAACCTCATGAATTGCAGCATGCCAGGCTTCCCTGTTCATCACCAACTCCCGAAGTTTACTCAGATTCATGTCTGTTGAGTCGGTGATGCCATCTAGCCATCTCATCCTCTGTCGTCCCCTTTTCCTCCTGCCCCCAATCCCTCCCAGCATCAGAGTCTTTTCCAATGTGGGATATTTTGAATCAAAAATGAAGGAAATTACTCTAAATGTAAATGAAATATACTTGTCCAAAAGAATTTGTTCCACTAACTTCTCTAGTCCTGACCAGCTGTTAGCTGTCTTGGTCATTGTGGTGGTGGTGCTGTGTGTTGCTCAGTCATGTGTGACTCTTTGCATCCTGATGGTCTGTAGCCTGCAGGCTCCTCTGTCCATGGATTCTCCAGGCAAGAATAGGGGAGTGGGTTGCCGCTTCTCCAGGGGATCTTCCCAACCCAGGGATCAAACCCAGGTCTTCTGCACTGCGGGCAGATTCTTTACCATCTGAGCCACCAGGGAAGCCATAGAGGCCTTTCCTCGGTATAAAAATGAAAATTCAGGCTTTTGGAACAGTTCTGCTCATCATATATTTTGATATCTGATTTTATAATTCAGTTGCCACCTGGATTATGTATTTGTATATATGATGTTCAGTTGCTCAGTCATCTGACTCTGCGACTGCACAGACTCTAGACAGCCGGGTTCCTCTGTCCATGAGATTTCCCAGGCAAGAATACTGAAGTGAATTTCCATTTCCTTCTCCAAGAGATCTTCCCATACCAGGGATTGGACTCATGTCTCCTATGTCTCCTGCATTGACAGGTGGATTCTTTACCACTAGTGCCACCTGGGAGGCCCACATATTTGTATGCTGCTAAGTCGCTTCAGTCGTGTCCGACTCTGTGCGACCCCATAGACAGCAACCCACCAGGCTCTGCCGTCCCTGGGACTCTCCAGGCAAGAACACTGGAGTGGGTTGCCATTTCCTTCTCCAATGCATGAAAGTGAAAAGTGAAAGTGAAGTCGCTCAGTCGTGCCCGACTCTTAGAGACCCCATGGACTGGAGCCTACCAGGCTTCTCCATCCATGGGAGTTGCCAGGCAAGAGTATTGGAGTGGGGTGCCATTGCCTTCTCCGATATAGTTGTATATGTTTCTATAAGTAAATCAGAGAAGATTAACTTTGATTCAAGATTAACTTCAATTTTATTATTTTGCCCAAAAAAATCCCACAAAAGAGGTAAGATGTCCCAAGGAAAACATAGAAATAGTACTGGTGATCAGATATTATCTGTCTGGCTAGATGCTTAGTAACTCTGCCTGAGTTTTACAAGTCAGACTTGGGCACCCTTAATGACAGAGTTATTCATGGGGTGCCAGAGACCATGTAGTCTAATTAAAGGATACAGGTTTGTAGAGGATAAAAGAGTAAGATACTATAGTGTGATCATTAAACAGCAGAAATAGAAGGCCATATTTACCTAATTTGTCTAGACACAGTGTGGGACGAGATAGGATTAATAAACAAAGTATATCTGAACATATGAGCCTATATGCATAAAACTTAAACATCACTCAATAGCTCCTCTCTTTTTCTTTACCCCATTCTTTTTAACCCCAGTGTTAATTTTATCGAGTATTCTTGGTTATATTATAAATTATCTCAGCCATTTCTCTCTCCATCTCTCTCTTTTTTCTTTAAATAGTTAAGAATTCTCAAAACCATGAGTAATGTTGGCCTATGCTGCTGCTGCTGCTGCTGCTAAGTTGCTTCAGTCATGTCCAACTCTGTGCAACCCCATAGATGGCAGCCCACCAGGCTCCTCCATTCCTGGTATTCTCCAGGCAAGAATACTGGAGTGTGTTGCCATTTCCTTCTCCAATGCATGCATGCATGCTAAGTTGCTTCAGTCGTGTCTGACTCTATGTGACCCTATGGACAGCAGCCCACCAGGATCCTCTGTCCACAGGATTCTACAGGCAAGAATACTGGCCTATATCATGCAGTTAAACAAATATTCTTATGGATGCTTAATTGTGTGTATTTGGGGAGGATGCTAGGGAGAAAAAGGAGAGAGAAGACTCACAGCTAAGTAAGTTTCCGTCTTTTGTTGACTATAAACACTTTCACAGGGCACCAACACTATATAAGTATACTCATAATAGAGCAAACCAAAAACATGAGCAACTGGCTACTATTTATTTTCTAACTAAAGCTTTAATAAGCAATTAAAATAACCTGATAATAGAAACACCTTCCTTTCTGACAGCATCCAAGAAAATCCATGGTTCCTTGAACCATCCCTTGAAAATCAGTTATCACAAGCTCAAATCCTAAACTCTAAGAAGTTTCTCCCAATACCCTCTTACTTTCTGGTTCTCAGTGATGTGGGGTCTCCCAGACCAACTTTGTTCTACTCTCTGCATGTTCCTGGTGGTCTTGACTCAGTTCAATTCAGTTCAGTTGCTCAGTCGTGTCTGACTCTTTGAGACCCCATGGACTGCAGCACGCCAGGCCTCCCTGTCCATCACCAAGTCCCAGAGCTTACTCAAACTCTTGTCCATTGAGTCGGTGATGCCATCCAACCATCTCATCCTTTTTCACCCCCTTCTACTCCTGCCTTCAATCATTCCCAGCATCAGGGTCTTTTCAAATGAGTCAGTTCTTCACATCAGGTGGCCTAAGTATTGGAGTTTCAGCTTCAGCATCAGTCCTTCCAATGAATATTCAGGACTGATTTCCTTTAGGATGGACTGGTTGGATCTCCTTGCAGTCCAAGGCACTCTCAAGAATCTTCTCCAACACCACAGTTCAAAAGCATCAGTTCTTCAGTGCCCAGCTTTCTTTATAGTCCAACTCACACATCCATACATGACCACTGGAAAAACCATAGTCTTGACTAGATGGACCTTTGTTGGCAAAGTAATATCTCTGCTTTTGAATATGCTGTCTAGGTTGGTCATGGCTTTTTTTCCAAGGAGCAAGTGCCTTGCTTCTCATTGTATGTATGTACAACTTCTTGTCCTCTGTTGTACCCTTCTCCTCCTGTCTTTCTCAGTATCAGGTTCCTTTCCAATAAGTCCTATTTTAAGGGCTTTGTAAAAAATTAAATAAGTGGATGTTGTTACCTCAGAGCATAGTCAGTGGTTCAGAAATTTTAATATATAGCAGAATCATCTGGAGCACTTATAAACATGCAGTATCCTGGGAAGCACCAGAGATTTTCTGAATCAGTGGATCCCAATTGGCACCTGAGAATCTACATTTCTAACAAGTCCCCAGGAGATGCTGATGCTGGGGGTCTGGGGACTGCAAATTGAAAACCACTGGATTAGAGGGTTTCTAAAACATCATTCAGAACTGAAGCATGAAAAGGAAGACACGGTACAAAGAACACAAGGAGAACCCCAGGTAAAGAAATGATAAGCAGGGCAAATATTCTAGGAAGTGAAAAAGAATTCCCTGACTTGAACTTGAGTGTTGTAAGGTGGGTTGTTGAACAGGAAGTTGAGAATGCAAGGCCAAGAGAGGATGGGAGTGATAGAGATAAGTTTAATGGGGTAAATGGAGGCCAGGTTAGGTAGATCAATATAGGCCATATTAAATCATGTTGGTTTTATTCTAAATGGAGTGTTAAGACATCAAAAGACTTAAAAGTGTTCTTATCTGAACTGTCTTTAAAAATCAGTTGTGCAGGATCGATTATACCAGTGAGAGTCAAGACAGAGAATGCTTTATATCCACAAAGTGAAATTACTGTGCCTAATACAAAGAGAAACAGCAGAGTAGGAAAAAAAAGTTTTTACCTGAAATGTACCAGCAAAGCATAGATTGATGATAGTATAAAGATTAACCATAAAAGTGGAAAAAATGAAATAGAAATATACATTTTCATAATCAACTGAGTTTAGGAAGATGCTATAGAGTAGAATCTGTGTGTACTGAAGCTAGATGCCGTCTGCTTAGTGTTTAGGAGCTCAGATCTGAACCTTGACTCTGTGGGTGTGACTTTGACCTGTCTGCCTCTAGATGTGTTACTCTGGACGAGTTCTCAGTACTTTGATTTTTCTCATTTGTGAAATGGGGCTGACAATGGTAAAGAACTTACCTCAAAAGAGTCTGGCTGAGTCCCTTTGTTGTCCACTTGAAACTCTCACAACACTGTGATACTGTTATGCTCCAATATAAAATAAAAAGTTTTTTAGAAAGGAGTTTTTATGAAGGTGGATTCATTAAATTGCTTTATATAAGTGCTAAATTCAGTGTCTAGAATATNAATTTAAATTTGGAAACTTATTAGAAAGTAGTAAATAGCAAATTCCTACAATATTTTTAATGTGATGAGCATTGTGAAATAAAAAATATAGAAAATCATTTATAAATGTATGAAACAGACTATGGACTATGTCTTATCTATTTTACTCCCAAATAAAAACTTTTCAGAAAAATGTTGCTCTACCGTAATGGACAATTTAGATGTATTCAAGATATTAAAAATAATCTAAGTAAAGGTCAGCTTTCCTCAGTTTGAAAATGTTCATTCTTTCCTACAACTATTCTTTAGGAATCTTTAAATATCAAGTAACAATGTTGAAGCAGTAACAGAATTAGAGATGACTAGATCTAGGAACTCAGATACCTAGATTACCAATGTTACCATTTACTATTTCTTTTTTCCTCTCTCTCTCTTCCTTTCCCCTCATCCCCTCTCTTCCCCTAACCTTACCTCTCCACAAGTACAATATGCAGGCACAAAACTGAGTCATCTTTCATCCTTGTATTTAGCCTATATGCACACATTTTGTAAGCAAGTATCTCCTGGTAGATGAAACATAAAGGTGACTTAAGTCAAATTTAGAAATGCAAGAGGAGAGATCCAAACATCACCTCCCGCCTCCAATATATGAAATCACAGGAAAAGTCTGTAAACTTGATGGATTATGAGTCCATCTCAAGGTCAGTCATCAGGGCCAGGGCCCTGCAATTCTGTGAATGCCCATTATGGATCAGGTAATCACTCCTGTGCCTCAAGGGTTGAGGACTGAGGGTCTGTTAACAGTATGAGGAAACAGACAGATTGACATTAATGAGTAGTAGGCATTGTACTGATCCTGGAACACCCTGGAAACTAAGACAACTCAATTCAGCTTCATGTATATCTGGGTGCATTCTATTTGTCAGTTTCTCTACTAGATAATTAAACAAAAAGAATATCTAGAAGAATTTTTTTTTGTTATATTAGTAATATAAGCTATCATTAATTGGATATAAATAAAATAATACAGATGTTTTACAAATATAGTTAACATTCACAAATGTGCTTTTGCAAAAGCATACTTACAAGTATTTCCAATTTTATACCTGGGATTTCTGAGCAACAAGATTGTTAAGCAATATGTCCTAGGTCACAAAAGTGGTGTCAGAACCAGAATGCATCTAGTCACTCTAACCCCAAAATTATGTATTTCCATTATGCACACTTACTCCTCTCTGTGCTATCATGTTGCTACTAATAGTCCCAAAAGCAAATACTAAAGACATTAAAATGGAACGCATTGTGTTGTAATGGAAGCATGAAATAAGTAGTGATGTATCCTATTTAGAGGAAGTTGCCTGTCTAGAAATGCAAGGATCATTTTTAGATTAGAGAGGAAGATTTAAAATATGAATTGTGATTCAAAACACGTGTATCTACTGTTTGTTGCAGCCACAGAAATAAAACAAATACTCAATATGTAAAGTATCTTAGATGGCAGAAAAATAATAAATTTTATATGTAAATATATAACCTGAGTAAGAATTATAGCTGAATGCAGGGCTGTAATAAGACACCTCTACTCTGACATCATTACCCTTACCAGGATATTTTTCCAGCTTATTTTTCTTCCTTTAGAATTCAAAAACTGTTCAAAGATATTATAAAATGATGCCAAACATATTTTACTTTGACATTGCACTTATTTCCACATTTTATAAGCTTCAGAAAAATAAGTGAACAAAGGCATATGATGATGATTTTGAGTTTGTATAAAGAATGTAAACCCCAATATAAATTGAAAAAATATATCTTAGTTCATATCTTATTTCCACGGACAGAAGTCAATTTTCCTCCTACAATTTAACATTTATCTGTTTGTTACAAAAGTTAAAAATGAAATAACCAAGAGGCAAAGTAAATTGCTAGTGAGATATATATTTTGTTTCCTGTTAGTAGATTAGCCCTGAAACTGAGTTGAAGAATCACAGTATTTCCTTGATTAATATCTATAAGTTAATATGGAGATTCTAAAAAACTTACTCTACTAAAGTAGCTTCCTAAAATATCCATAATTAATTAAATAGAATTGCTGCAACTTTGAAGAAAATATGGAGCTAGTCATTTATCATAGCATCTGCTCAGCTTGAATCAAGGTTGGGCCAAATTTACAAGATCAAGAAATGTGAAGATTTCATTGTATTATCTCATTTTCTTCTGTATTTTTCTGCGTCATCTTCTACTAAGTTCTCAGAATTTAGAATTTCTCCCCCATATCCCTGCCTCCTCACCATGGGATTATGTTAGAATGGCTAAAGAGGAAGACTATTATCGTTACTATTACTAGACTACTACTATTACTACATTATTGCTATTAACTGCAGTTATTTTCAAAGTTGTTTCAATGTCTGTGGGATTCAGTTGGTCAAGTTTGCCTTATGTTTTGGTAGACTATATATTGTAATTTGAAAACCGTCAAGGGAAGGACTTGTTTAAAAGTATCTTTCACAAACACCTGAAATTTGTTCTCTTTCAAATCCAAATATCCAGGAAACTGGAATATATTAAGCTCTTAGCAACTTAGTGTATTTAGAATGACTAGAGCTCAATAACAGAAATGAGGACATGTGGTTCTGGAGAGAAACAAAGAACTTTAAAGAAAAGATATGGAGAAAGTTCTAGAGAGAGAAAGATTGAACAGCTTAGACAATCAGCCCTTTCTTGGCCAAGTCTATATTGTGTTTACATTGACTTTTGTAGGGTGTGTCTTCTTGTTTTGTAAATATGTCAGTCAGTTCAGTTCAGTCGCTCAGTCATGTCCGACTCTTTGTGACCCCATGAATCGCAGCACGCCAGGCCTTCCTGCCCATCACCAATGCCCGGAGTTCACTCAGACTCACGTCCATTGAGTCAGTGATGCCATCCAGCCATCTCATCCTCTGTCATCCCCTTCTCCTCCTGCCCCCAATCCCTCCCAGCACCAGAGTCTTTTCCAATGAGTCAACTCTTCGCGTGAGGTGGCCAAAGTACTGGAGTTTCAGCTTTAGCATCATTCCTTCCAAAGAAATCCCAGGGCTGATCTCCTTCAGAATGGACTGGTTGGATCTCCTTGCAGTCCAAGGGACTCTCAAGAGTCTTCTCCAACACCACACTTCAAACGCATCAATTCTTCGGCGCTCAACTTTCTTCACAGTCCAACTCTCACATCCATACATGACTACTGGAAAAACCATAGCCTTGATTAGATGGACCTTTATTGACAAAGCAATGTCTCTGCTTTTGAAAATGCTATCTAGGTTGGTCATAACTTTTCTTCCAAGGAGTAAGCGTCTTTTAATTTCATGGCTGCAATCACCATCTGCAGTGATTTTAGAGCCCCCAAAAATAAAGTCTGACACTGTTTCCCCTGTTTCCCCATCTATTTCCCATGAAGTGGTGAGACCAGATGCCATGATCTTCATTTTCTGAATGTAGTTGGTGCTAAATAAAAGGTTCATAATGAGGCTGAGATGAGAAGATTCAGAAAAGATTAAGGGTGAGAAGTGACATATGTATGTTAAATTCACAAGGCATCTGAAAAAGGTGACCCAAGCTGCTGCCTTAATTTTTACTGATTGCTACATGCTTCTTACTTCATTTTAATTTACTCATCCACAGCCGCACCAATAAATTGGCATTAAAGAACCGTAGTGGCGGTGTGTGACTTTCCTATGATTCTTCCAGTGCCATATATAATGGATTTACCATATCAACCAATTCTATTTAGATCTAAAATTCGAAAAATATTTTCTGAAAATAAGACCCTGGCCTCATGATAAAGGCAGCATGATGAAGGTATATATAGCATAGCAGACTGGAGAATTTAACAGTTGACTGACACAAAGAGGGAAATGTAATCAAGAAAGGGAAGGACAGTGATAAACTATGAACAGTAGGCATCACAAAGGTCAGAAAATAGAAAACATATTAAGTGTTAATGGGAGATCTATAATCTTCAGTTCTTCCCCTTCATGTTTGCCGTTTCTAATCTCCTACGTTGACTGTGGTGATAATTCTAAATCATTGAAGTCAGGATCAGTCATCTTGATTGAGGTACAAAGATGCAAGGAGAATTACTCAGGTCCCACTTATGCTCTGGCTTCCTGATTGATAAAAGTTGCTCGGTCTCGGTGTGTGATGATTATTAGCATAGAGTAAAATGAAAGGCAGTAAAAAGTAACAAATTAGCAGTAGGAAACCAAGAAGAGCAGATGTTAGATTTTTATTTCTATCCCTGTGTCTGTCATTTCTGGGACTCTGAAATGCTGTCTCACTTTTCCAAATATTCTATTTAGGAATATAGCTGGAGTGGCAATAAAAATATCTACCTCTATAATGAAGAATTAGCTCATCCAGATCTGGGTTTTGTTCATGTTCTTGGGGATAAGCTCTAGATCCTAAGGATTTTTTGAGGGATAGGAGTGTCTTTGTTATTCATGGTAGGCCCTTTGTATCACAATTGGTAGTTTAATGCTAACAAAGATGAGTCAAGGTGGGATCTGGCCATGGAAGGAAAACCTGCCATATGTTGAGGGTTGAGACTGGAGTATGGGGTATCAGCTTGACCTTCCCAAAAAGGGCAGGAAGATTGGGTCAATCATGCCAACACAATGAAGTCTTTATGAAAACCAGACACTGAAACTCGAATGAGTATCTGGGTTGACAATATTGGGTTGACTAAAGTGTCTGCATATTGCCGCAGATTGATGCCTGGAGGATGATCCTTCTTAGAGGACATAGACACTTAAGATTTGGAACTCTTCCAGTTCTAGATTCTTCCCTATGCATCTCTTTCTTTGGTGGGTTCAGATTTGTTTCTTTCTGCTGTAGTAAAACTATAACCAAAAGTATAATACTTTCCTGAGTTCTGCAAGCCTTTCTAGCAAAGTATCTAACCTATGGATGATCCTGGGAACCCACAAATTTGTTGTCAGCTGGTTGGAAGTGAGCCTGGCCCTGAGCAGTCTTGACCTTGCAGCTGATATCTGGAGTCTTGTTATAGAACTGGTTGTCTGAAGAACTGTACCCTTTACTTCAAGCTTGGTTGATTCTGAGCATTACCACTTACTGAATGTCTGTTTTATCCTAGGAAACATTTAATAATGTAGGAGATATATTACAGTGGTAGCCAGTCGCCAATATGGCTTCCAATAATCCTTACCTCCGAGTACTTCCTCACTGTGTAGCCCCCTCCCATATCACAATAAGACTGATTTTTATGTCCAGTAAAGGATGGCAGAAGCGAAGATATATAACTTCTGAGGCTTCTGCTTCTCTCTTGGTCTCTCCAATCGCTTATTCTGAGCACAGCCTCCTGTCGTGTCATGGAGGCACAAAAGCAGCCTCATGGAGAAGCCCACAGGAAATGAAGTATATCTGTTGCCAAACCCACTTCCTAAAATGTGACTTGGCCATCGTGGCATTGAATCCCCCAGCCTCATCAGGCTTTTAGCTGACCCCAGTCTGAATGAATTCTCTGTGGAACCATGTAAGAAACCTCACGCAAACGTTGCCCACCTGAGCCTTTCCTGAATTTCTGACCCACAGGCCCAATGAGCGTAATAAGTGATTGTTTTATGCCATTAATCTCAGGGATTATGTGTTATGTAGCATTAGATGAACAGGGTAATCATTTTTCTATATTTCAGCTCATTTAATCCAAACATAAGTTTCTTAGATTGTTACTGTTGCCCACAATTTATGGATATCACCAACAATGTCTCTTGACATGGAGTCAATTTCCTGCCCCCATTTTACTTAAATTGTCAGCAGTATTTTCAACAGCTGTCCATTCTCTACCTCTGCAGTCTTCCATAACACTGCGTTTCTCTAGCTGTTTTCACGTTTTCAGGCTGCTGTCTTTTGATTTCCTTGGAGTATATTTCCTCTTCTGTGTACATATTTGTAGGGGGTGGTGCTCAAATATTGATCTCTTCTCTGCTTTCATTATTTTCTTAGTTATTTCACACAGTAGGGCCTGCCATGCTGCAGTCCATAGGGTCACAAAGAATCAGACCTAACTGGGCAACTGAAAAACATATCACACAGTTCCATGACTGTAAATGTGATAATGCTTGCTATTTATTTGTCTCAGCCTCATTCCATCCCTCTACCGTCATGTGTGCTCATGTCTTCTCACATCTCAATTTGAATATCTAATGAGCTTTTCAAAAATAATTTGGTCAAAATTATTTGTTAATGTCCACCACACTCCATTCCAACAGAAACCATATTTCTCTTGCAGTCTCCCTCCTTCTGGTTTATGCCCTACTAACCAAACAGTTATTCTGACTTAAAGAATCCTACAAAATGGGACTTCCTTGGTGATCCAGTGGTTAAGACTTCACCTTCCAATGCAAAAGATCCTGGTTGTATTCCTGGTTGAGGAGCTAAGAGCCCGCATGCCCTGTGGCCAAAAGTCCAAAATACAAACAGAAGAAATATTGTTAACAAATTCAATATTGTCCACATTAAAAAATATATTTAAAAAAGAATCCTGTAAATAATCCATAATTCCTTTTTTCCTTGCAACCTACATTCAGTCTATCACCAAATCTTTGTTGGGTCTGCCCCCAGATATATCTTAAACCCTCCCATCACAGTTCACTAACTTCTAGAAGCAAGATACCATCATTTCTCATAGAAAACAGTGCAGTAGAATTCTAATTGCTTTCCTTACTTTTATACTTTCCTGAGTTTAGTCCATGCTTTAAACAGCAGTCAGAGGGATATCAGACATATTCTTATGCTTTGTCATAGCACTCCTAGGAAGTTCTAAATTTCATATCATGACATTTAAGGCCCTGTGTGATTTGGCCTCAAATATCCTTTCTAACTTCATTTCAGTCTCACTATACTCTGATTAACATTGACTTTGTAACATTTCTCAACCATGTGAAGGTTATTTCCCACCATAAGATATTTATTATTCTTTCTGTATAACCATTTTCTTAATATTATCATTTGGCCAGCTTATTATTCAGATCTCAACCAAATATCACTGCTTTTGCAAGGCATTTCCTGAACACTCTATTTCAAATGGACTTGTTCCTCTCTTTCTAGTTATCTATTTACATAATATTTAGTAGTAAATTGATCATTTTTTTAGCATTTAACATAATTTGAAATTGACTAGTTTATCTCCCCCTCCCTGCCCCAATCAGTGTGTTAGCTTCCTCATACCAGGACACATGTGTCTTGATTACCACAGTATTTTCTGTGCTTGAGAATAATGCATGTCTTAATAAACATTAGTGTTTTTATATTACTTAATATTTTCAGAATAAATCCATGAGTTCAATGAAGTCCAATATCACATATATAATAAATATAATTCCAAGCATGCCCATTGGACTATAACAAAAGTCCCAGCATTTCAAATATCACTACATTAACAGGACAAACATTTTCAGTGTTGGTGGCAGTTTCATTGTTAATGGCAGAAAATTCTTTTGCTGGATTTCTTCATTGGCAGTCACTATCCATTTCACTCCTTTTTATTCTCTCTCCTAAATCTGGGAAGTTAAGAGCAGAGTTTTCAGTAAAGTAAAGCAAGGTTCAAAGGATAGTTTTCCTCTTACTAGGTGTGTGTGTGTGTGTGTGTGTGTGTGTGCGTGCGTGTGCGTGCTCAGTCATGTCCAACACTTTGACACCCCATGAACTGTAACCCACCAGGCTCCTCTGTCCATGAGATTTCCCAATCAAGAGTACTGGACTGCGTTGCCATTTTTTCCTCCAGAATAGTTGTGTAACCTCAGGCAAATTCTTCAACTACCACCTCATTTTTCTCAGTAATAAAATTGATTTTAATAATCTCTCAAAGTGTAGGAAGAATGAAATGTAAAAATGTCATTTGTCTCCTACAGTGCCAGCCACACAATAAACATTTAAATGCCTGATGTCTTCCTCATCATGGTGGATGTAAATCTCTTTTTACTATTTAACCCACTTCTCTGCACTCTTTCTGGTCTTAACTGTGATAGGAAAAAAATATTATTTGCTATTTAATACTGTAAATTCTAGCAGAAGCGAAGACCTAGAACTTTCCCTCATTTTTTGGACACATATCTCTCTAGCCAGCAGCACATAGCTGTACCTCCGACATTGTTTCCATTATCACAGGCTGTAAGAGTACCAGGAGCTGATGTAGCTCATCATTTACTAATACGCAGCCTCTGGAAATAGTACAAACATTTTCCTTCATGGTAGTCAATGTGCTAATAATTGATGCCTGGATAGATGGATCAGTTAATACCCTGCACTGCTGTGCATAGTTCCTCAGTCGTGTCTGACTCTTTGCAACCCCATGGACTGCAGCCCGCCAGGCTCTCTGTCCATGGAGATTGTCCAGGCAACAATACTGGAGTGGATTGTCATGCCCTCTTCTGGGGATCGTCCCAACCCTGGGACTGAACGCAGGTCTCCCGCTTTGCAGTTAATATCCTATAACTTGGTAATATTAATAAAATATTATTTTCTAATGAGACATCTCTAGTTAAAGAATTACACCCCTCAACCTCTTCAAAACCTCCCCTTCCACCCTCAACAAACACACTTTTTTTCTGTCACAAGCCTCAGCACTGTCCCTCTATTTTCTGGAAAAGCCAATGATTTTCTTTTTTTCTTTAAACTCCAGCCAAGTTCCACAAGTGTCAGGGTTAAGTTCAAAGTGCATTTTTCTTACAATTTGTTTGGTTTTTACAAACTGTAAATTGTTGTTGGGTCATCAAGGTGGCTGACAATCCACCTGGCACTGAAATGTTATATACAGGGTTTTTTTTTTGTTTGTTGTTTTGTTTTTTTTTAACTGAAAATATATTACTTTTTGGCATCACCAAGTCCCAATTGATTTTAGGTGTAAATTAAATGCCCTGATTGTTGTAATATGGTGATTCATCACCAGAGTCAGAAGAGATTTGGCTCTGAACTGGATTTAAACAAAAAGTGGAGTGAGAATTCCACCTCCTTAAGTGGAGAGTTGACAGTCTCCAGCTGGCAGACAGTAAGTGTGAACATTTCATAAAGGTTCTAGTGAAGAGAACAACCAGGTTTGACTGCCAGGGGCATCATGGGAAAAACTGAATTATTGAAAACTAAAGACACAACTGTATGTGATTAAGTCAAGATCTGTACTGCTACTTTGCATGTTTCTTTCATCACTCTGGATTTTTCCTGTGTGATGGAAACATACTCATAAAGTGTTTCCTGCTCAGGTCATGGAATATGTTGTAATGTATTTTATACATTCCTAAGCAAGAAAATCTGGACAATTTTAGACAATTGAGAGAACAAAGTGATTCAAAAGTACTATATTCAGAACTTGTGAGTCTTGATCAAAACATTGTTGTTATTGTTGTTCATTGACAGAAAGTCCAGTCTCAAATACCTGATGTAAACACAATTGGCCCCCATTCTGAAGAACATATCTGTAAATACAGCATATTGAAAGAAGGAGGAGACTGTGGGTTTTTTTTTTTTTGGTTATTCTGTCATTGTTAAAGTCATAGGAATTTTGCTCCCTATAGTGGTGATGGAAGCATACATAGTTTGTTTTTGATTCCTCTGTTTAAAAACATGGCATGCTTAATTTGAGGGTGTAAACCTGCAGATGACAGATTTTTGTCTTTTCCTTTGTATTCTAGGGTTGTTGTAACAAAATACCACAAACTGTGAGGCTTAAACAAGGGACTGTGTGGTTTCACAGTTCTGGAGGTTAGAAATCCAAAATCAAGGGGTCGGTAAGGTTGTTTCCATCTGAGGGCTGTGAGGAGAGCACCTACCCCAGGTCTCTTTCTGGCTCTTTCCCTCTCCTCTGTGTGTTTCTGTGTGCAGAATGCCCTCCTTTGAAGAGCAGCCCAGTGTAGTACACTTGGGATCACCCTGACCATCTCGTCTTGACTGAAGTACCTCTGCAAGTGTCTTTACAAATAAGATCATGTTCTGAGTTACCATGGCTTAAGACTTCAATATATGAATTTGGGTGGGGGCACAATTCAACTCATAACACTCTCACAGTCTCAGCAACAACGCAAGAATGATAATCTTGAGCTACTTGGAGCTTCTGGCCTCAAAAACAGCTTGATTTAGGAACTCCTTGATTTAGGAACCCCAATGGTAACACTGGGGTCTCTCTGCTTTCTTTCCTGTGAATTGGCTCCCTCCTCTTCAACATCTGGCTTATAAGAATGTTAGGCCTTTGATAAATCTGATAGTGGTTTGATAGCCAAATATCAAAAATGCCTGTTTTCTCTGAGGCAGGTGATAGGTCAGGATTGGGAATAGAGCTGAAACTAATAAACTTGACTAGCAAACAAAAGTTTCCAGCATTGGTGTGGATTGTCCTGACTTGTGGATTTGATGAGTTTTCTAAACATATCACATTAGCAGAAGGTGTGTGTGGAATTCTGTTGTTGGTCTTTTGCTATGATAGGTCAGTGGTTCCCAACATTTTTGACAACAGGGAAGGTTTCATCTGTTTTGTCATGGACTAGTTAGTGGAGATGATGAAATTCCAGCTAAGCTATTTCAAATCCTAAAAGATGATGCTGTGAAAGTACTGCACTCAATATGCCAGCAAATTTGGAAAACTCAGCAGTGGCCACGGGACCGGGAAATGGTCAGTTTTCATTCCAATCCCAAAGAAAGGTAATGCCAAAGAATGTTCAAACTATCTCACATCTCACATGCTAGGACTTCCCTGGTGGCTCAGATGGTAAAGCATCTGTCTAAAATGTGGGAGACCTGGGTTCAATCCCTGCTGGGGGGAAGATTCCCTGGAGAAGGAAATGGCAACCCCCTCTGGTACTCTTGCCTAGAAAATCCCATGTATGGAAGAGCCTGATGCAGGCTACTGTCCATGGGGTCGCAAAGAGTTGAACATGACTAAGCGACTTTATTTCACTTCACATGCTAGCAAAGTAATGCTCAAAATTCTCCCAGCTAAGCTTCAACAGTAGGTGAACTGAGAACTTCCCAATGTTCATGCTGAATTTAGAAAAAGCAGATGAACCAGAGATCAAATTGCCAACATCCTTTGGATCATCGAAAAAGCAAGAGAATTCCAGAAAAACATCTACGTCTGCTTCATTGACTATGCTAAGGCAATGGCACCCCACTCCAGTACTCTTGCCTGGAAAATCCCATGGGTGGAAGAGCCTAGTGGGCTGCAGCCCATGGGGTCGCTAAGAGTCGAACACGACTGAGCGACTTCACTTTCACTTTTCACTTTCATGCATTGGAGAAGGAGATGGCAACCCACTCCAATGTTCTTGCCTGGAGAATCCCAGGGATGGGGGAGCCTGGTGGGCTGCCGTCTATGGGGTCGCACAGAGCCGGACACGACTGAAGTGACTTAGCAGCAAAGCCTTTGACTGTATGAATCACAACAAACTTTAAGGAAAATCCTTAAAGAGATGGGAATACCAGATCATCTATTCTGTGGCAATCTCAGGATATTCCACCTTGACTGTAGGGTTAGGGGTCACACTTTTATGAGAATCTAATGCCACTGTTGATCTGATAGGAGGCAGAGCTCAGGCAGTAATGTGAGCAACGGGGAGTGGCTGTGAATACAGGTGAAGCTTACCTCACCCACCATCCACCTCCTATTGTGCAGACCTGTTCCTAACAGACCAAGCTCTGGTACTGGTCTGGGGCTCAGGGGTTAGGGACTCCTGGCCTAGGGCATTTGTTGCTAAACTTCTGTATCCTGATTGTAAAATCAGTATTACCAGCAAGCCATGTGTAATATATAGAGAAGAGTTCCTTCCTGAGAGAAAACCTAGGAACTGTTATGAAAATCAGGATTAATGGTTTAATTGAGAGAAAAGAAAGAAAGGAACTAAATGAAGGATGATAATTATTAGTACTCAACAAGGGCAAGAGCATATCCATTTTTACCTAATTTAAAGTTTTGGGATACTTTTCACAATCCAAATCTGGTGACAAAAGAAAAAAAAAAGGAGAAAAATAAATTTAGGGATTTTGATAAATTTTTGTCTCAAATATATGTTCTCTTTGAAGTATCTGCTGTTAGATTCTGTAAGACTTAGTCAAATGTGATTATGTTTAGTACTTTTAAAAGCCTTTTCTCTAGTAGTGTTTCAGCATAATTTCATTTCCTCTTTGAAGAGCCCTTATTTTTTTAAGATATGTCATGAGAAAAGACTAGATAAAATATAGGCTGCTGTAGGAATGCTTAAAAATACACCTACAGTCACAGAAATTTGGGGAAAAAATGGAACATTTATTTTCTGAAGTTAATAATTTGCATCCTAATCATCAATATTTGCCTATATGTTGGTGGTGAGAGGAAAACTGACTTCTAAAGTTTTATTATTTTATTAATTTGTTTAGCTCTGATCTCTCAGATTAGACTCACTGGTATATTTTCTTTAAGGATTAGAAACATAAAAATGACAGATTTTTACTTATTCTTTCTTTTCATTGCCTCATCCTCAGATAAGAGTAATGATATCAGAGAGAGGCTGAAACCACTAGAATGAAGGATGGTAAAAGACAAGATACATTTGTAACAGTGATCATTCATTAAAAAAAATTAAACATTACAAAATGTGAAATTCCAAGACCACTTTGAGGACATTCACATGGAAAGACCAAGATTTGGTTTTAATAATGCTAAATAAATGCAAGTCAGAGCAAAAGTATAAATCTACTATTAAGTCAATTAAGATGAGACTTCCCTGATCTCATGATTTAAGCTATGATCTTTATGTTACTATGATTTGTATTAACCCATTGTAGTTACTATTTTTATAGATATTCAAATTATCACATTGATAGAAAATTGTCTTCTGCATGGTACCTTCCATAAGTCTACCTGAAACCTCCTAATATGACCCTTATTATCTTTGAAAAAGTCTTTGTTATCTGGTATTACAAGGCTCATCTTGTGTATATCCTATTCTATCTCACAGCCAAACTGATCTATTTCTTCTAGAAGCCCTTTAGCTTTCTTTAATGGGAAATGCTATTTAGAGGCCATGATCTGTCTTCAAAGGGTATACTTTGCTTTTATGGGCTAAAAATATTTTATTGTAATTATCAGTTCATGTAACAGATACTCTTTTGCTTAGTAAAGATTTTGTCATACTAAGAGAAGATATATTTCTAGCATGGTAATACTTACAAGTCTGATTTATCAAAATAAAATTTGTTAACAAGCAGGATCAATTCTTTTAGAACTTTGCTAAAGCATCAGAAGTTTCTCAAGGTTTATTCACTGAAGAATCCTAAACACTAGGAAAGAATTAGATCTTGTAATTTTGGCTTATGTCTGGGGAGAAGATATCTTTTTCTCCCTGTGAAACAGTAATCATAAACAGCCTTCATCTGCATCTGCAGCACCTATAATGTAAGAATATCCTTTTCTTTGAGATCCCTATTGTTTATCAATTTTCTGGGTTGCCATAAAGTGACATCCAGTACTACCTACAATTTGGGATTCCCTGAGTCATAAACCATGTCTTTTCATTCATAGCAGCAGGATCAGAGTGTGACTTTTCTCTGTGGCCAAGAATCTGCCCCTAAAACATGAATTTGACCAAATACATTTGTTTAGAGTTTTTCCTGAAAAAGAATTTTTAATTTAATGAAGTTTCTGGACCAGCTGTACTTACACATACGTGAAGGCATTTTAAATTTGAAGCTATGTAGCTATTTCCATTTATATCATCTGCAAGCATGCCAATATAGGATTGACTTGTTGACAGATATTGTACAAAATATATTTGATATAAAAAGATATT
>SJYQ01002078.1:574965-585814 GCA_006410935.1 Redunca redunca
CTGTCTAATCTAAAATATTAATATATATGCATTCATACTAATAACATTTTAATATATTATCAGTCAAGGAATATTGAGCTTCCCTTTTAGGGACAAAATAATCTCTCACAATATGTGCCTGATAAACAGAGTAGCTCTCATCATACTGTTGCACTAATTATTAATCTGGAAAGTGCCTGATACCACCAAATCATATTAGGCATCCCTCTTTTTATAAGATGATGGAACAAATATTCAGTGTGACGTGGTGGCTTTCTCACAAAACCCACAGAGTTCAAGTGCAAAAAGACATTTTAACATTTAATGGTTATGAATCTGAATGTAAATGGTTGTGTCCTGAATGTAAAACGATTTATATAAAAAAAATTATCAGCATAGAAAAGGTATGAACATCAGAGAAAAATGACTAAGGATAAGAATGGCTCTAAGCACTATTTACGATAAATACAATGATAAGCAGCACTTACTGTTAGGGATTTCTAGCTTATTACTTTTAAAATCAGAGTTGTTTATTAAAACATAATTTCTAGGTCATAGGAAAATATAAACAGTACAATGAAATTTGGTACTTGAAGAAAGTTATAGTATCTCAGCAAAATATATAATCATTTTTATTAATATTTATATTAACAGATTGATATTTTTTCTTATAATTAAGTGAAGTGAAAGTCCCTCAGTTGTGTCCAACTCTTTGCAACCCCAAGGAATTCTCCAAGCCAGAATACTGGAGTTGATAGCCTTTCCCTTCTCCAGAGGATCTTCCCAACCCAAGGATCGAACCCAGGTCTCCTGCATTGCAGGCGGATTCTTTACCAGCTGAGCCACAAGGAAAGCCTTCTTGTTATTAAAAAAGTCCTCAATTATTATTGTATTCTTTTTCTTTCCTAGCAGAGCCTAACACAAGGTTTGGGTATAGATAGTTTTTCTGAGAGAACATCTCAGGAAACAGGAGTAAGGAATTGGGGAGCAACAGAGAGAGAAGCAAGGAAAAAAATAGGGACCCAAAATCAAGGTTGCTGCCATAGGCAGTAAGGACTCAATGTCATCAGAGCCTCTGGGAAACATATAGAACTCACTGTTGACAGGAGAGATAGGATGCATAGCCACTAGGTCTTTTCCATTGCTGTTGGATTGTCCTTAGGTGGCGCCACTGATTTTTCAGTACCCAGGTTCAGCAGGAGCTTAGCTTCCACTTCTGTTGAGAAGGTGATGTGGAGTTTCCAGAGGCATCTGCTATGACTACTATTCTTATAATTATTTGAAATAGAGGAATCACCAGCTTCTGTCCCTTTTATAAATAACCCCATACTATGGTACCAACCTTGCTGAAAAGGTTCAACACACTTTATTCATTCTTTCCCACTCATTTTTTTCAGGTAGTTTATGCAAAAAAAAAGTTAAAAAAACTTTCAGACATCTGCTTTTACTATCCTAAAATTTGTGTTTCATTATATTTGTTAACATTCTGTTATCACGTAATTTTGCTTTACAAGATTGCTCTTTTTTCCCTGATAAACAATAGCAACAAATCATACACATTCACTTACTAGTCATCTTGCGTCTTTATATACAACCTCTTCAGTTTTTTTTAAAAGAAGCAGTGTAATAATTCAACTTAAATATATGCAAATGTAGGTTATTTCTTTTAAACCTGTTGCCTGATGATCATACTCTATATATAGATCACCATNCCTAATGCCATAACACTTCTACTCTTGGAAATCCATCTACTTAATGTGGAGGCAGATGGCCATGCCCCTTGCTGTAAACAGATTTCCTTGCTTGAGCGTATGGTAAAGACTACATACTTTTAAAACTGATAAACCAGTAGGATATAGATGTAGATTTGGTTGGGGTCATTTAAAGCCATCGGGCCTACTCTGTAGAAAAAGCTACTCTTGGTAAGGAGATCGTGAGAAAGAGAAATCCAAAAGCATCACAGAAAGCCTGGATGCTTTAGAAAAGGCAAATCTGAAATTTTCCATATCTTTATTCAAACAGTTGAATAAGATACAAAGACAATTGCTCAATTGCAAAATGTAAGAAAATATGAAAACAAGATCAGTATACCTGATCATCATTCTAGTTATGTTTTTTTTTAATTTTTGGCCTGTGTACTGTTAAGGGGCCATTTAATTTGTGCCCTGAAGTGTGAAAGTAGTCAACTATCTTTAGGCTTTTCAAAACCTCCAATAAACATATATGTTAAGTGCTTTGCCAGTAAAAGTTGTTATCTGCTTCTGCTTTAGGAAAAATGGTGATTGAATAAGTACATGATGAAGGTAAATAATACTCAAGAATATTTCTCTGAGGAGAACTAAATGCAATAATAGAAAAAATATGATTATTCAGACATATTTTTACCTTTACAGTCAACTTTAAAACTTTAATAAAGACATGCAAACAAATCAAACCGAGAAAAAAGAAATCTGTGAGTGGGCTAGGGAGGGAAATGTGTAAAGTATCTGTCTAAAACAGCACAGTCTGCTGCTTATTATTTTTGTAAATCTAGCATCAAACAGTGTTACACTTCAGTGAATAATGGGACATCTGTGTAAGCCATGTATGTGTATGTATGTAGATATGCAATGTGTGAGTGTTTATACACATTTGTGTATATATATGCATATTTAATTGATAATATGGTTTACTTTCCTCCTATCTACTTGTCTCTTTCTCACCAGTTTCTCATTTATCCATTTCATTATCCATTAGCAGTAATTATGTATGTTTTTATTCTCCAATGAGTTTTGCTTTGTTTAAAATAGAGAAGGCACGTATCACAGAGCTAAATTTTGAATTAATGAAGAGAGAGCACATATAACATATAAGAATTCGTGTTATTTTTTGAATGTAGATTTTTATAACTCAAATGTGCACATATATCCCATATTATATTGTAGACTATTGAAATGAATAAGGAATAGAAATGATATTGAGTCTCTCCTCCAACATTAATGAGTCTATTATTTTGGGTAGATCAGCTGTTCCTAGCCTCACATTTATGATCTGTTGCCTGGTGGGGAAAACAGATGGGAGGAGGCTATGGTTCAGACAGATTAAAGGCTGTAGTTTTCTCAAGCCAAATATCCTCTTCGTTAGTGTGCTTATGATTTAAAAGATATAGCTGCTATATTACATTGATTAGGAGACAGTTTATTTTCATATTTCATTTTAATTACTTACAATTGTCATTTGCTAATTTTTGACACATTCAGAACTTTGATAAGAAAGGAATAACCAGTCATAACATCCTCCAAAGACATTTGTGATTATATTTATCCTGTTAGGCTTTTTGATTATGGTAATTTATGACCTCCATTAGATTTCCTGAAATATTGAGAATAATTCTTGAATCACCATCGCAGCCTTTTGGACTCATAGCAGTTCAGTGAACTGAGGTTAAAAGTAAATAATTTCTAAGGTTCCTTCTAGCTGTAATAGTCCATATTTTCTTGTCTTTAGGTTTCTAATGTGTTCAGATGCTCTGTTGTGTCTGACTCTTGGTGACTCCAAGGACTGTAGTCTGCCAGGCTCCTTTGTCCATGGGATTTTCTAGGCAAGAATACTGGAATGTAGTGCCATTTCCTCCTTCAGGGAATCTTGACAACCCAGGGATTGACAACCCGCATTTCCTGCATTGGCAGGCAGTTTCTTTATTACCAGCACCACCTGGGAAGCCATAGATTTCTAATTATATACTCTAATATATAAATTATGCTTTACATATGCTAATATAGCATAATATAGTCCATATATAGGTATGGTTAGCTGAGGGCCTCTGCACGAAATAACAACTGATTGGCAGTCTGCGTAGACACAGTGCTCAGTGTTAGTTTCACAGTGAATTATTCAGCAAGCCTTCACACTTTTATACTTTTCTTCATTCAGCAAAACACATGAAGTACCTCAGTTGTCCTCATTTCATTCTAGCCTTGACTAGGGGTCAGAATTCAACTTAGGCTGCCTCAGTGTTGAATATTACAAATCGTCTTTCTATGGAACACTGAAAAGTAAAATAAGAAAAACTGTAAAGAAAATAATTTCAAAGGAATTCCACAGCTATAGACAAATCACCTCCCTACCCCCAATCACATACATACACTTATTCTTAGGGCAACAAGTCCATAGGATTGCTGTGCCCTGGTAAAGAGAAAGCATTTTCTTTTCTTACTCCAGTCTAAGACATGTCTACCAAGCTTCAATTTTTTAACCTTGTAAGTAATCTTATATACTGATTATTGACATCCTTGTAAGGAAACATTGTATCTTTTCAGAATTGTGATCTAGTGGTATACTAAGGAAAACTACACAGTATCCATCCTCAGTATGTAACCAAAAGCATATGACTTTAGGTGATACTATATACCATCCTCATTGAACTCAAGTTAAAGTTTGCTAAGATCACTCCATTTCCTGGTTAATTCTTCACTAATATAAGCTGAGGAGAGATCAGGGTCCACCTACAAATGTGGTCACCTTTTCATGTGATCTTTACATGTTTTTCTGTGATGCTTTTGTTAATTTCACATCAATAAACATTGAAATGGTGCAGACTGGGCTAGAATTGCTTAGAATACCCTACTATAATTTAAAATAAATTTTAAATTAATCTTGCTCTTAAGATTAATAGAAAGAGAAGACATATCGAAATATATTTTATACAGTGAGTTCCTCTATATTAAATGATATGTCTTAAGCTGTTATTCAGTTTTTATTCTTCTTGATCTTTCCTTCATGGTACCTGTGTACTTCCATTTTTCCTGGGAGCTCTGGTTTTGTCACTTAGAAGAAAATGGATTATTTTTCCTTTGTAACTCAGACATCAATCGTGATTACTACACTAGCTACAGATAGTATGTTTTTCTTCAAGAAGAGCTAACTTTAAATGGAGAAAGCAAAAGCTAGTGGTCATCACTCATTCTCCTGGGCTCATTATTGAAGTAGCCATTTATTTTAAGAGGAAAATAGCATTTTCCGAGCATTATTTACACATTCAAGAATGGTCTGCCTTGCATTTTGTTAAACTTTGGGAAAGTACTACCTGCTTATCATTATTAAACTTGCCAGGAACTGGAGTGACATTCTATTGATTATAAGTCACAGACTCTTGGCATTTTAGCTGTTTTACCCCTGATGACTCCTTTAGAGGGTATTAAATACACTTAAGCAGAATGAACTTCAATTTCCCACACTGAAGCCCTTGATATAAGAGACTGATATAACAGGAGACATGATAACAAGTGTACCTCTCACACCCTTATTCCCTCCAGTCTTGAGAGACTGTCACAAATAAGAAAAGCACAGCTGTTCTCTTGAGTCCTTCTGTATCTGTAATGATGGCTGAATGGATGTCAGTGAATTTTCTCTTCTGTTTCCCTCATGGAGAAAGACTTTGCGTTTGACATGGCATGAAGGGATACACACAAAAGAGGGAAGTTATCATTTGTATTTCCTAGAGATAAGGGTCCTTTTAGTACTCAGGTCCCCTGATTGTCATATCAACAACAATAGGAATACTCTGAGAACAGAGAAAAACACAAAATCATAAAAAGCATGCCCAATTAGCTTATACAAAAAATAACTGTTCAATTGATTGTAATTATTTGTATATTGTCCACATTGATACAGAGTATGCCAATTGGTGCTACCTGTGGGNTACAAAAAATAACTGTTCAATTGCTTGTAATTATTTGTATATTGTCCACATTGATACAGAGTATGCCAATTGGTGCTACCTGTGGGTAAAAATAACTTTCTGTATTTAAGATGAGTGCAGGCCAAGAGCATTAGAACCATATTACAGTACCATTACTAGAAGTCAGGTTTATTAAATTAACTTTATTATAAGCTGATATTTTCATTGTCAAGATACTATAAAATGATTCATTAATTCAACTGACTTTTATTAAACACTAAGTATGGGGTGCTATTCCAGGTTCTTGTGATTTCCATCGGTGAATAATGAGAGATGAAATTTCCTATCTACATGGAACTTACTTCCTAGTGTGCAGAGATGAATGATAAGGAAACTGATGTTTATATATATGGAGTATATCAGATCTAGCAGGTTCTCTGAAATACTACACAAAATATTTGTAAACTTCCATGTTTCTAGCTTATTCCTAAATTTAGTTTTTGGAATGGATGCAAGCTCAAAGGTCTGATGTCAGTTAATATATCTGTAAAGACTTCTATACCTTGGCGAACATCTTGCATACTGTAAGACTGAGTAATTCTGGTAATTGATTACTTATCATAATTGATTACTTGTCAGTACTNAAGACTTCTATACCTTGGCGAACATCTTGCATACTGCAAGACTGAGTAATTCTGGTAATTGATTACTTATCATAATTGATTACTTGTCAGTACTCATGGATATCCTATAAATGTATATTTCTGTATTGTTCCTGATTGTCTTCCTACTCCACAGTTATGTGGGTTATATTCAATAATACTAGTCTGTACAGTGTGGAAAATATATGGTAACAGGGAGATATATATGTAATGAGAAATTATAACCAAGTGGAAGAGACTCACAGATTGATATATAATCACCTTAAGGAAGCTACACAATCAATCATTTACTCAAGTGCAATAAGAACTTAAAGTAAGTAGTCTCATTTCGTTTATAAGAAAACTCTACGAATTCAGCCTAAAAGGGAATCAGTCTAAAATAATGAAAATAAATATGGATTATCTTTTTAAAAAGGTTTTCTTTCTTTAAGATATACTTATTTCATATTAATGACTGCCAAAAATTACTTTCAAAATATTTGTCATGTTTTTAAATTGACCAAATTATTTAATTTTAACACATTTCATATAGAAGTAATATATTAGGATGAAGAAAATAAACATTAAAAGCACTGTCTCAGTTAGTGGTGGATAGATTAAAAAGTATTCCGTGCCATGGTATGGGACAGAATGCTAAGTAAGTGAATAATGGGAGGAGTCATTTCTGGTTACCTGTTAAAAGTGGAATTTGAGATTCAGTATATGATATGGGAATTACCCCTAACTGTTTTAGTTTTCTATGGTCTTATAAAAACTTATCCCAAAAATAGTAACTTAAAACCACACACATTTTTTTTAATAGGTCAGGAGTTTGGGCAAGGTGCATCTAGACCCTTTTCTTGTTGTCTCACGTGCATAGTCAGGATGTTGGCTGGTTGAACTCTCGTCTGGAGGGCCAACTGGGAAAGGATCTAGTTCCAAGCTCAGTTAGGCTGTTGGTATTAATAGAACTCATTCCCTTGTGGTTGAATGCCTAAGAGTCCAAGTTTTTGCTGGCTTTTGGCTGGTGACTGCTCTCAGATTTTAAGGTCTAAAGATCCTGGAGACTACCTGTAGTTCCTTGTACATGTGGAGTTCATTAAGGTTGCTCACAGTAGATCTCTGGACCTCTTCTGGTAAGGCACAATTTGTATAACATAACATAATCACAGGGATGATATCATATCTCTTTTTGCCATATTTTGTTTATTAGAAGCAAGTCATTGGGTCCATCCTCTATTGAAAGCAGTTGATTGCACTGAATTGTGGGCACCAGAAAGTAGGAAATCATTGTGGGTCACATTAGGATCTATTTCCCATAGTAACAAACATCCCCCCCACCATGACCTAATTTCACTAATTTGCTATATTACAAGTTTGGGGTTTTGCCACAGCTGTTCTGATGCTATGGCAATGTCTCATCATCCTAGGACCCAGGCTGATGGGCAGCCCTTCTTTGGAAGATAGCTTTTGTATAGTAGAAGGCGAAGAGCAAGATACCTGCTAGAAATGTTTGGCTCCTCTTTGAAACAACGGCCCAGATGTTATCTGTAAGCCAACTCACATATCACTGATCAAAAACAATTATTCGAAACCATAGGACAGTCCCCTAAATTTTGAAATGAAGATATTGGGGGAAGTTTCAGAACAGTCATAGATAATCCATGGGGCATAGATCTGAATGAAGATCTGAATGTTTCTATTTGAAAGAAATCTGTAAGTATACATTTTGATTTGTTATTTTGAGTCTTTACATTTTTACATTTTTACCTTGTAACTGACTGCCCATATCCCCCCCTTCAAAGTAAAACAATAAATAAATAAATAAAAGAAAACACCTACTGATGAGGACATTTTCAGTTTTTTGGATGAAAGTACTGCCTACTAAACCAATAACAAATTTTAAGTGGCATTCCCTTCTTTGTTTAATAGCATTTGCCTAAACAATTATTTTAATATTTGTTATTTTTAGAGTTTTATATAAAATTAACATAAAAAGATCAATGCAATTTTTATAAATTTTGTACAATCAAAGCAAAAATTGATTTAATGGAAATGCTAAATAAAATTATCCTTGGATTTATGCTGAGCTATGTGGGCATTCAACTGAGACAGGCAAAAATAAAATTTTAAATGTAAAGAGTAGATTTAAAAGCAAAATCTAATCAGTGATTTCATTTGCACTTTTTTAGGTCATGAGGACCTTCACACATTCACAATTTATAATCTAATTGATAAATTTTTATAGCTTAAAGTTTAATGGTAAATGACTATATGTCCCCCAAAAATGTCAGATAATGCTGACAAAAGAAAATAAACAATAAAAGGGAATAGAGAATAGACAGAGAAGTACTTAGTGAAATATATGACATTTTAGTAAAGACCTGAATGAAGTGATGAAGGCAGCTATTTAGATAGCTAGGGAAAGAATGCAATGCAGAGGGTTCAGTGAATGCAAAATTAACTATGCTCCACAGTGAGAAGTCAGTAGAAAATCAGCAGGTACTTGGAGACTCAAATGGTATAAAATGTATTGAAGCTCTTTGAGATGGAATAAATAAAACTACTCATTTGGGAAAATGTATCTTCAGGACCATAGGGAATGTTGTGAAAATAGAAAAAGGTAGAATTAAAAAAAAGAAAAAAAAAAACAGTAATAGGACCTTATGGAAACCTAGACAATAGATGAAATTGTAGCAGACACTGTGGGTGGTTGAGTCCAAGGAGCTCTATTTCCCTTTTTCCTCCTGGGATAACGAGCTTCATAGAGTGTTTCCCATAGTTGAAGTTGTTCTTAACTATGAAGCTCCCATAGTTCTCCATCCCATAGTTGAAGAAAAGATGCCTAACGCTAACTTAAAGCTTAAATTTTAATTGGGTAAGCCTTGTAACCAGTTTAGTAGTAGAAATGTGGACTGGTTCTGGCAAATGGGATTAAGAAAAATTTCCTGAGGATTTCTAGTTAATGTTTCTGCCTTGATTAAAGATACAGAAAGAAATGACCTTGCCTCTAATCCTATTCTGAATAGACTTATGTCCTGGAATACCAGACCATTTTTTCATTTATGATGGGACCAAACCTTAGGGACAGCATCTTAATACATATTGGAAGATAAAAGCTATAAGGAACTACACATTTATCGATGTTGCTGAGATGTTGAATTCAAAAACTTTGGAATTGCCACAGTTTAGGACTTCATTTAAATGACATTATAATACTTTTATATTGTTAAAATAGATGGATTTGAGATCTTTGCCTTATAGTACACGATCTAACTGAAACACAAAGTGAAGCAATAAGACCAAATACTAGAGTAGGAATAGGGGGTTGGAAATAAGTAGCAAGATAACCTAACTTGATTGGAAAGTTTCCATCTACCAGATGTTATTTTGAGCATTTGGCAGGTATTAATTTATTTAATCCTCACAACTACCCTGAGAAATAGGCTAAATTTCCTCCAGAAAAATATGCTTAATTTCCCTTGGCATTAAGTTACTGCTGGAAGATGGCTGACCATAAAGGTGCTACATTTCCCAGCACCCTTCCAGGCAGGGCTTGCGATGTGACTGCACTTTCATAATCAACTCAGTGTCAGTGGGATGGATATGGAACTGTCCCAGGCTTGATCTGTACAAACCTTTTCCTTGATACTCTGCCTTAGGACCTTGTCCACTTCTGGGTGACTGACTTTAGAAATGAATTTTGGAAATGGCAAAGTCACCAATATCCTGTATTTTTGGATGGCTTCGTGGAGGAAGTATCCTTGGTAACCTGCTAACACACTCTTACCTGCTGAGTAAACTACTGCTATGAAAGTGAGAGATGTACTATTACTGAGCTAGGAATACTGTTCCATTGTGATAGAGCTTTCTGTATTTTTGTCCATATGATATAACCATTCTCTAATTGGAACCTGGAAGCTGAAATAGGCGTGTCTGTGTGTGAGCGTGAGTGTGTTGTGTGAATGTTTACGTGTGAGAATGCACAATCCTGGTGGGAGTTTGGTCCTGAAGTAGCATCGGAATAAAATAACTGGAAACATCTCTTCTTTCTACTTGCTCCGGATCCCTTTAAGTGACCTTAAAATTTTTATTATTTTAACAATAGTTATTTATTTATTTGGCTAGGCCAGGTCTTCGTTGCACTACTGGAGGTCATTAGTTGCAACATGCAAAGTCTTAGTTGCAGTTTGGGAGATTTAGTTCCCTGTCCAGTGACTAAACTCAGGCCCCCTACATTGAGAGCAAGGAGTCAGCCGCTGGACCATCAGATTATTTTCTTAATAATTAGTTAAAAACAGCCTGTGAAATCTTTTTGAAAGCATTATTTGTCTTTAACTATTTTTCTGTATAAATTTTGTATCTCCAAATTTATATTTGGAGATTCATTGTGTTGCTTTAATTTGCCATAGTGATTAGTTATTGCATTAATTGACTGTTAACAGTGCCACACAATATCTTCCTCTCTATGGTTGGTTTACCCAATATCTTGAAGGTATGTGTGTATTTTTTTCCTCCTGTTTCTTTTATGTCAGTTATTTAATGATTTAGCTGTTTTATTTTCCTTTTG
>SJYQ01002078.1:585828-603251 GCA_006410935.1 Redunca redunca
CCTCTAGTTTTACTATATTTTCCTCTATACTATATATTTTATCACAATGAGAATCATTGAGGTTCTCTTTAAAACTCAGAGCAAAATGAGCTTGAGGATTATTCTTTCAATACTTGAAAAGAAGGTATATCCTCTATGTTCAAAATAGAATTTTATGTATGCTAATCATTTTAGTATAATATAAAGCTTTGCATTAAGGTCTTTATTTATGGAAATAAGTATGATCTTTATATGATATGAAATAGTTCCCTGAAACAGATATTTTTATCCTTACTTACAAATAGAGATCAAGTTTCAAAATTCAGTTGCTCAAGGAAGAGATAAATGTTATCTCGCAAATTTCATGTTTTCTATTCCTATTCTGTACCACCTTCCTCAGACTGCAGATTTCTACACCCAAGTCTCCTGCTGCTTTTTCAAAGGGTTTTACAGTAACTGGTAGTCTGTGAAATACTTTTGCTTGTTATGGTTGCTCTGCTTTCTAATCATCACACTCAAATTCTAATTCAATTTGATTAGCCTAAAAGTAGGGTTATAATCAACAGTTTGTGGCACAGGTTACCCTTTCTTTACCTAAAGTAATGGAGGGACATGCCTATTACTTAAATTATCATGATAAATGATGCTGCTTTAATACCAGTTATTAAATTTCATACATTGGATGGAATTCTGATACTCAATATAGACTGGAATAAATTTTTATTGCAAGTAGTATCTTCTCTTTATCACAGTGCTTGATTATTAAAAACACTGATTTTTATCTGTTGAGACCCAAACAGTTGTTTGTGATCCCAACCATCAGTTTCTGGATTCCTCATTTTATAAATCTTAATTCATGCTAAAGTAGTTTGTTCCCTTTGGAAACGTTAACAACATGTTCTATGTTTTATTTTCTATGTAAATTTTGTCTAATTCTACCTTATTACTCAATATAGCATGATGTGGTATTGGAAAGAATTGAACTGATAGAATTGAAAAATTTGTCACATATGTAGGTAAGATACTGGCTTCTTTGAAACTTATTAATAGTTTCTCCATCTTATGAAATCATCATAATAATACCACTTGCTAATTTGGGGAGCTACATTGTATACATTAAACACAATACAATTCAGACACTATCTCCTTTACAAATCAAGCCATTTCTGTCAGGTAGCCCATTCTAACTGAATAGCCCAAGCTTTTTTCCAGTCCTGATTTCTGTCCTGAGTTAGAAATAACCATCTTCTGCATTTAAGCTGCAGTGCTAAGCAGGGTATACCAAGTCTTCCAGGGGACGGAAGCTATTTCCTCTCATCCAGGAGTAGAACTTCACATTTTGTGCCAAATGGCTATGATTAGATGATTGGTATCTTGACATAAAATGAAGAATGCCTTGATTAAGATCCCCAGATGCAAATTACCCCAGAAATAAAAGATCCAGCATTCAAAAATATATGCATATATGATTCGAATACTTATAGGTGATCTGACCAAATCTGATCTGATTTGCTGGTAGAGCCAGAAGTTTTGCCAGCCTCTTTCTACAAGATGGTCCTTCAAAAGGAACTTAGCCGTGCATTAAATAATCTAAGGTATTATTAAAAAAATGGGCTTCTCAGGTGGTGCTAGTGGTAAGGAAACTGGCTGCAATGAAGGAGATGTGAGTGTGATCCCTGGGGTGGGAAGATACCCTGGAGGAGGAAATAGCACTTGCCTGGAAAATCTCGAGGACAGAGGAGCCTGGTGGGCTACAGGCCATAGGGTCGCCAAGAGTAGAACATGGCTGAAGCGACTTAGCACAGACACACAAGGTGTTATAAAAATACCTGTATCCCATTACTGTAATATGCTCCTAAATTTGAAGACCACCGACATACAACATATCAGTTATTCTCAGCAAAATTCAGTGAGGATATGCTTTCTTTATTTTTTATTCTGTGTTTTAATTTTAATTGGGGTATAGTTGATTTATAATGTGTTATTTTCAGGTGTACAGGAAAGTGAATCTGTTATACTATACAAATATCCACCCTTTTTTAGATTCTTTTCCCATGTAGGCCATTACGGAGTATTGTGTATAGTTCTCTGTGCTATAATGTAGGTCCTTATTAGTTATCTATTTTATATATGGTAGTTTGTATATGTCAATCCCAATGTTCCACTTTATCCCTCCCCTTCCCCCTTGATAACCTTAGGAGGTCATTCTTACTATATCCACTTTTCACATGAGGAAAACAAAGGTCAGAAGAAAGAGGTTTCCTCAAAGTCACGTAAATCTAGTGCTTTGAGAGTTTTCTCACTCCAGAACCTCTCAAGTGGAGACTGTTTTCCATATATTAGGGCAAAATGGAGAAACCCTGTCTTTGAAGTAATATAAAAAGTATATTACTATCTGAAAATTAAATCCTAAATAAGTCAATGGACAAATATAACTTTAAAAGAAAGCCAAAAGAAAAAAAATGGCTTTCTTGGTGGCTCAGACAGTAAATAATATGCCTGCAGTGTAGGAGGCCTGGGTTCAATCCCTGGATTAAGAAGATAGCCTGGAGAAGGGAATGGCTACCCAATCCAGTGTTCTTGCCTGGAGAATCCCATGGACAGAGGGGCCTGGCAGACTAGAATCCATGGGGTCTCAAAGAGCTGGACATGATTGAGCCACTGATTAACAGAATAGTAGTATAATAATAAAGAAATAGTAATGGGTTTTTTTTTTTACAGCAGATATTTTTTTTAAGAGACTGCTATAGATTAATATGTATTTTTCCAAAATGTTGTTTAATTCTAATGTACATTGTGATAGAATTTGTAGGGGTGGGAGAGGACAGCTGGTGGATGGAAAAAAAAACGCACAGCATGAAAGTTGAGAATTATGTTTTATTTGGCAGACAAGCCCAAGATGCAGCCTCTCAGATACCCCTGAAGGACTGCTCTGAATAGGTAAGGGAGGGGCTAGAATATATAGGAATTTTTGCAACAAAGACCAGGTAGTCAGAACATCAAAATATTACTGTTAATTAAAGAAAATCAGACATCTCAAGTTAATACATTTGGCACTTTTCTGTGTATGGGAGGATGCCAAAGTCTGGGTTCCCTGAAATCATTCCTCTGATATTCCTCTGCTATGCACTTCAGCTCTCTGGGGCCAGCATCTTATGTTTTCTCTTCCTAAATCTCCTCAGGGTGCAGCTTTTAGGGGTGACTGCAGTGTCTGATGACTTGAGGGCAGCAGGCATTTCCTTTGCGTCCACGTTCCCTCAGGGCTCACTGTAGGGGTGGTTGCAATGTGATGATTCGATGGCTGCAACATCCTTTGTTTACTGATATGTAGGCAACATTTTTTCATTGACAGGCTTTGGGTTATGGGTTATGAGGGTGGAACCTTTGTGAATGAGACTAGTGCTTCTGTAAAAGAGGCTCAAAGAATTAACTTACCCCTTCTGCCTTGCAAGGACACAGAAAGTGGATGGACATCTATGAAGCAGGAAGTGAGCCTTCACTGTACACCAGATTGGCAGATGCCTTGATCTTGTATTTTTCAGCCTCCAGATCTATAAGAAATAAATTTCTGTTGTTTATAAATCACACAATCTATGGTATTCTAGTGTAGCAGTCCACGCAGATGAAGTCAGAAACACAGAAAAAACGTCACAAAGATAAACTTTGTGCCTATTTCAAAATATTTAGGGAGAAAGTCCACTAGCTTTTCCAAAATCCAAATAAAGGAAACTATTCATATGAGATACGGGAATAAACTATTACCTTTTTTTTGGCCTTTACAGTGATATAACTAACAAAAGAAAACTATAATCTTCTGATTATCACTTTTTTCTTTATATATAAAACATAATGTATATCAAATGCTGTTTTCTTTCCAATGTGATGAGTCATTTAAGGTGGACTCTTATACATTCCATTTGGCATTTTTATTGTTTATAGTGTATAAGCTGGCTTTCTGGCTTATAGATCAGGATTTTTGACTTCTTTTATCTGAGTTTGGCATATCTGATTTACTGAATCCCTTATGATTATTCAAGTCTCGTTTTGATAATTTCTGTTAAAATATTTTGAAATCTCCTCGTACTTTTAGGTATTAAAATTAATATTAGTACAGCAGAGTGCCATATTTCACATCTTTTGTCATAAGTGCATTGCATAAGTCTGAATAGACTGAAAAATGATTCAGTTCTCATTAGCCTAATATAATTAAAGTATTCTCTTTTAAACCTACCAAAATGACTAAGATTTTAATTAAAGCAAAGACATTGCTAATGAGGATGCAGTGAAATGAACATTCAAAAGCTTTTGGTGGGAGTGTAAACTGTGACAACCTATTGAAATGAGTTTTTTTTCAGATATCACAAAACTTTAGTCTAACCCCATAATCCTTCTAAGATATAATATTACTTTTTACTACTTGCGTTTAAACACTGTAATCAAAGAGCAGGATGAGATAACTATAGCTGTGAATAAAGGTAGATACAAATACAAATGATACAGATATAGATACAGATATAGTTACACATAGATACAGCTATAGATATACCCAGATCTAATGTCAGATATATTACAGTCAGTCATCTTTAGGTCACTTTTTTTGGTGCCTAAGGGAATTCATTTGAGCAAAATTGGTCTAAAAACCAAATGAAAGAAGTAAGGAGTAAAATATATCTAAGTGAAGGTCACTCAGTCATGTCCGACTCTTTGAGACCTATGGTCTGGACAGTCCATGGAATTCTTCAGGCCAGAATACTGGAGTGGGTAGCCTTTCCCTTCTCCAGGGGATTTTCCCAACCCAAGGATCGAACCCGGGTCCCCTGCATTGCAGGGGGCTTCTTTACCAGCTGAGCCACAAGGTAAGCCCAAATATATCTAAACTGGTATATAATCACACCATGCTATGATTATCCCAAGTAAAGAGTAGAATTAGAGAGAAGCAATCAGAAGACAAATAGAGGACAGTGAATCCAACTTTCAACTGGAGGCTACTTTTCTTTGTCTAATTCTTTGCGATACCATGTACTATGGCGTGCCAGGATTCCCTGTCCTTCAGTGTCTCCTGGAGTTCAATCAAATTTGTGTTCATAGAGTCAGTGATGCTATACAGAGAATGAATTACTTATGCAATGAGAAAGAACCAAGTTATATTCAGCTTCTTTTAATTCCTTTTTTCCCCCTAGTCTGCCCCCTGAAATTTGCAGATAAAGAAATGATTATCAGTGATCAGTATGTTCCCATGAAGTTATTTACACAAGGTTCTATAGCTGATCACCAGCTCAATGGACATGTGTTTGAACAAACTCCAGGAGATAGTGGAGGATGGGGAAGCCTGGCATGCTGCAGTCCATGGGGTTGCAGAATCCAACACAACTGAGCGACTGACAAACTGGCTGATGAGTTGAAGAGGCAGGACTAGAATGCTGAGGTCCTGATTATTCTCTGGTGGCATTTTTTGAAGTTCAAACATTTTGTTTTCCCATGTATATTACTTAGTACAACTTTTTTTTTTTTACATTTTATGAGTTGCAAAAGAATGTACATTTCTTGTTTTTTAACATAATTGAGTTCACTGGGGACATTTATGTACAATGATTCAGTAATATGGCATTGTACTATAGATCATGTTATAGTTTTCCTGTCTCTAGCAACAGACCTCACGGCTGAAAAGCTAATCATTTTGTATAATTAGTCAACTCCAGGGCATCTCTGCCAAAATCATTTAAAGTAACTGATTAACTACAGGGATACCTGAAGACTGAAATTGAATGAAAATACCAGGGGATGGGTCAAACTTTGCTGATGGGGCATAAGTATTTAATACTGGGGCCAGTGTGAGTTTTTCCAAAGAACCTGCAGGGAAGATTTGATTCCAGTTATAAACTGATGATTAAAAGCAGAAATGACAAATAATTTCAAATGACCTTTCTATAACAGAAGAGTAACATTCTTGATAGAAGCAACATGTAACTCTTTAGTCTTGTCACACACAAAAATATAGTTTCATTCTTTTACTAGCTATGTCAATAATATTCAAGGTTTAATGATCAAAACACCCACTGCATATATAGAGGCGCTAGTTTTAACCCCCTGACTTGAGCCATTTAAGTTTTCATATAGAGAGAAATCTTTCATGCACACAAAAACAGGAAGCTGGAGAAGAACTAATATTTCAGTTTCTATTTAATGGATATTTTTATAAATTTCTGTTCAATGTCTCATAGTTATAAGGCATGGAATTTGAAGTCCAAACTTCAAATGTCTCAGAGGCGTCCTATTGTTTTGCACCTGATGTGATATCACGGGCTTCCCAGGTGGTGTAGCGGTGAAGCATTCACCTGCAATGCAGGAAATGCAGGAGAATCCGGTTCAATCCCTCCCTGGTCAGGAAGATCCCCTAGAGAAGGAAAGGGCAACGCACTCCAGTATTCTTGCCTGGATAATCCCATGGACAAGGAAGCCTAGTGGGCTATATTCCACGGGATCACAAAGAGTTGGGCATGACTGAGCACACACGTGGGGCCTTATCAGGGTGATACCATGAAAATAATTAATCTTACATATATGATTCTAGCCTCCTTGTTCATTTCCATTTTTCCACTAAATCATTTTTTAAATTACCCTTTGATCTTATATGAGCAGTCTGTGGAGTACACTTGCATAAAACTTATAGGTACTAGCTTTATCGTATGTTCTCTTCCCAAATTAAAAAAAAAATACCATGACTTAAAAGATATCTTGAGGGTATTTCATACAGTTCACATTGAAATATTAGAGTTAATTAACAATCCATCAAAATATTTCTATTAGTGATTTTTTTTAAACTATGGACATTTTATTTGCATCTGTTATTAACTGGATACATTCCAAATTGTGTGAGAATGAAAAGCTCTTTATAATTTTATTTATTTCAATCCACTCATTTGAGACCAAAGAAACATTGGTTTTTCTCAACAGTAATTTATAGTAGAACCATGATTAAGAACTCAAGACTGCATTTCCCCCAGCTCAAACTCATGTGTTTCACAGGTCTAGGGAGCCAGCAGTGGGCAAACTGCCAGTATTTTCAGACGAACAAAAAGGAGAAAATGTGCCCACTTTTGTGCCGTTTGGAGAAAGCAGTCTAGAATCTTCTGAAGACCAATAACTCTAATTTTTAAAACTTCAGGAGAGGCCAAAAAATCAGATTAATATTAATTTATTCTTTATAAGACAATGTAATAATTGAAATAGATCATCCAATCCAGCATAAGGTGTTTAACAGAATTTTAGAAATGATGATTCTACAGCTGTCTAAAGGTTTATCATATGTTTGGTTGACTGTTTTTCTTTTTCCACCTGTCTATAAAACCTTATAGACAGGGGTGATATCCTATCCATATTTATTTTTAAATACCTACTATAATACCTCAGATGGAATAGGTACAGAATATTTGATAGGAATCATTTTTTGTAAATAAATAAGTAAACTAATCAAGAATACAGAATGTATGCTATGAATACAGCTCCATGGTTCCACTGAATGTCATTTATAGATTTCTTCAACATATATTTATGGAGGACACACTGTAGCAGGCACTGTTCTTTACACTGAGGATGTAGTGGAGTGGTGATCAATGCAAACTCAAATCCTTGCTTTCATTGATTTACATTGTATTGGAGGGGAAATAAAGATCAAAGAGATGGGAAATACAAGTCAAAGATTTAGGAAATAACTGAAAACTCAGATAATGATAAACACTGGAAGGAATTTAACACACAGTAATAGGCTAGAGTGTGACTTAAACCCATTTACTGTCATGTGGAATCACACTTTCTGTGTCTTGGGTCCTTTGATTTTTAGGGAAATTGGTTAAAGATATCTTTTCCTTGTCTTCTCAGTAGTAAAAAATTACAAATAATATATTAATGTAACATGCAAATTATGCTAAAATTTAAAAAATACAATTTGAGTTTTAATAAGGTAAAGTGATACATCCTTCCCCAACTATATCATCCAAATGTCAATAAACAAAACTAGACCCCCAAATCAATTAGGGAATGGTATGCCAATTGCCAAATGGAAGCCACAGAGGGAAATGAACCTTTCTCTTGATTACATTATCATTATTGATATGGGCTGTCCTTTCCCTGATATAAATTTCCTGCCTAAGGTCCTTAGTAATGGTTCCTTTTCCCCATATTTATGAGGTTAAATCACCATCCTTCATGTTTCTCTTCTTGACATATTAATCTGTTATTATACCCCTTACAAAAGCATGCCCTCCCCCCGCCAAGAGCCTGTTTTGCTTCACTTAAGGTTTATTAGTCAGAAATGGAGCAAAGGGTACAATTGAGGTCTTGCAAGTTTCCAGCTGTCAGAAAAATCAGCCAGCTGTGATTGATTAATAGAAGAATGCATATGATTTTGCACCGCAGAACCCAGTTGCAGTTGTTTAATATGATTCTGTCAGCAAAACCTTCTCAGCTGACAATCTTTATAGAACAGCCATCTGTTTTTGAGGATTACAAATACTTTATCAAAATATTTATGACATGTTTCCTCTGAAAGATGCTATCTTATCCCTTTCAATAGATTAATGCCTTAAGGGTAACTGCAAAGCTAAGTAGAGAGAAAAACTTCACTTTAAAATTCATCTCAGTCAAAAACAACCCATGCTCATTTTTCCCTACTGTCACTAGGTTATTAAATTAATATCAAGTGAAGTTGCATTCACTTTTATTCACAGATTTTAAAATTGACTGAATGAAGAAATAGCTTACATTTAAATGGCAAATTTGATATTCAAATACATCTCTCTTTTATCAATCATGTATGCCTATATAAAAATTAATGATCAATTCTAAATGAGTAATTGGAAATTAGAAGTTATATCATCTTAATTTGCTGGAAGATGTATTTGTAGATNGTTATTTTACTTGAGAACAAGAGAATAGACTAAGAAGCAGTGTTCTTCGCTATGAGTAAGATATCTGCCTAAGAAATTGGAAGTGGTTTTAGATTAGATGTTTGTTCGCTCATAGCTCAGTTGGTAAAGAATCTGCCTACAATACAGGAGACCGAGATTTGATTCCTGGGTCAGAAGATCCCCTGAGAAGGGATAGGCTACCCATTCCAGTATTCTTAAACTTCCCTTGTGACTCAGTAAAGAACCCTCCCGCAATACGGGAGACCTGGGTTTGATCCCTGAGTTGGGAAGATCCTCTGGAGAAGGGAAAGGCTACCTACTCCAGTATTCTAGCCTGGAGAATTCCATGGACTGTATAGTCCACGGGGTAGAAAGAGTCGGACGTGACTGAGCGACCTTCACTTTCACTTTGCTGTTTTTATTTATTGATTTATTATTTGCCTCACATGTTAGCCCTGAAAGTAAAATGATTTTCCCCTTCTATGAATATTTTTTAAATTACAAAAGTGGAATATTATTTAAACCTATGTATCATTTATATACATTTTAATAGCGGTAATGTACAGTCTGATTTTTTTTTAAATTTTATATCAGAATTTACAATTTGCTAAGACAATACTGTGTTCAGCAACAAAAAGCTATGCTGGTGAGATTAATTAGTTTACAGTCTAGTGAGAAGGCCTGGAATGGATAATTGTGGATCCTGTAAGTTGAATTTTGGATTTCGATAGACCCGGTTTTAAGGTCAGCTCTGTATAGCACTGGACTGCGATTTAGAAACAACGTCCCTAACTTCTCTGATACTTAGTATAACCTGGAGATGACTAGCATCAACCCTACATTTTTCCTGCTTGAGTTCAAAGGGAAAATGCAGACCACCTCTGAAAAGAAAGGAGCACGGTGACTGGCACATAGAAACTTAATCAACATGACTTCTCTATTCTCATAGAGCAGGAAATAGATCATCTTATCAAGCAGTTGCATAGAAACATAGAGTGATGAGAGGTTAATTAAATTATAAAAATCTGAGAAGCTTTAATTTGAACTAAATAAATATTAAATGCACATGTGCTAAAAACATGAGAGGAGGTGGATTTATATGCAATTTCTGTCCAATTTTCTTTGACCTTAATAAATATCTTATTCCTTTCAGTTTTATTCAAAAGTGAGCTACTATATTCTTAATAGAGTGCTAATTTCAGACAAAAGAGAAAGGGCTACTAAGTAAATGAAATTTAAACCCAATAGGAAATAAGTGCTATTGAGATGAAATGAGAATTGTACTGAATATCATCCCATGTGATTTAAGTTAAATTCAATATACTGTACTGTGGACTATGTTTTCCTCTGACATTACAAAAGCTGGATAATTTACTCAAAAAAGTTAGGGAGGAATAAAGGAAAAATCAAATTGATGTCATTTTTCTTCATATAAAGTAAGGGAGAGTTTATTAAAATGTGTTTTAAAATTAATATGGCATGATATATGCTGATAGGAAAAGAGTGAGTAAAAGGATTTGCCAACTGAGAGCTAAAACTAAAGCAAAAACGAAAACTTGATTTAATACAGCTCTATATAACAAAGCTATCAGATTCCCCTTTACACCATGTTTATTAATTCCGTGTCTTGGTTCACTCATCAAGTCTTCCCGTAGTATTCATTGTAACCTGACTTTTTCCAGGTAAACATGTTGGTGGTGACCAAAAGGAACACCCAGTGCTTAGCCTTAAATGTTATGGGAAATACTATCTATGTTCATTCTTATTCTTTATGCACATGTTCTCTACATTACTCTCTATTTCACTGAATTTCCTTGTATCTTCAGTAAGGAAACTTTATCACTGTAGAAACTTTATCACTGTAAATTCAGCTGACTTTTTCCTTTATTGTCAGTTCTTGGTTGTGCCATATATAGTTACTGGAAAAATGAATAATCATTCAAAAACATATTTGTTATTAATAAATGAGAAAAGAGAATCAGTAGCTCCACAGAGAGCAAAGATAATGCATCAATATCTTGTTATGATAAAATGTATGACATGTTTTATGCTGATTGGGGGAACAGAAGGAGACCTATATCTTAGCTGGGCTTCCCAGGTGGCTCAGTGATAAAGAATCTGCTTGCAACGCAGGAGCCACAGGAGAAACGTGTTAGACCTCTGGGTTGGGAAGATCCCCTGGAAGAGGAGATGGGAATCAATTCCAGTACTCTTGCCTGGATAATTCCATGGACAGAGGAAACTGATGGGCTACAATCCATGGGGTTGTGAAGAGTCGGACATGACTGAGCGACTGAGTGTGTACACATGTCATAGCTATCATAAGAAAGTGATTTACATTTCCATGTACTGACTTTCAGCAATTTCAGAAAGTTATAGGTACAAGTTAAGAAATATACTATGAATATTAGAGATTATCAGTGTTTCTGGAAAGTGTGGCTATTTTATTACTTAAAATAATGTTTATTACTTTAGTCATTAAATTAATATTGTGAATAATTAAAATGCAAAAAAATTTAAAAGGACATTAAAATCACCCATCAATTCAGCATCTAAAGGAAGAAAATATTTTAATTGTTCTTTTTCAGTTTTTTATATACATACACACATATGCACACACATCTCATCAAGCACATATGTACAAGTATAAACATCTCTGCACACATACAAATATCATTTGTACCATGTAGATCATTCAGTATCTAGTTTTTTTATTGTATCTTTCACTTAGCATACTGTGACTGTTTTTAAAAAACATATTTGAAAATAATAATGTCAAGTAATTATTTCAACAAGTATTTTTTCAGGAACTATTATGTACCAGGCACATATGTAGATGACTGGACTTCAACAGTGAAACAGAAGGCAAACACCTGGCAGTAACACCCACAAAAGAAAATGAGAAGCTCTGCTCTTATAGAGCTTGTTTTTTAGAAGCAGAAGATAGGCAATAATCACTTTTGTAAAAAATAAAGAAGTTGATTATTTAGTATAATAAAAAGATAATTAGGACTGTGAAAACCAAAGAGAAAAAAAAGCAAGAAAGAGAGGATTATGCGTTAAACTTTTTAAGCACCTTGGCATTTTAAAAAGCTTAAACTTTCTAAACACCTCATTGAGAAAGTGAGATTTGAGAGACTTGGTGGAGGTGAGAAAGTGAGCCCAGGGAAAAATGGAAGAGAATTTCGGGAAGAGGATGACCAGTGTGTGAGCCCTAAGCAATGAGTGTGCCAGATGTGTTCCAGGAGTCACATGGGACTCCTGTGGCTGAAAAGGAGTGGGAGAAGTGTATCAATAAGTTCTGGAGATGCAATACCCTGTTTTGTCTTGTGAAGATGCTGCTTTTACTTTGAGTAATATCTTAAGATTTTAAGTAGGGATGGCTTCATGAGTGTGTGACCAGTATAGTCCTGCAATGCCCCACATTCAGAAGGGTTCTGTGGTTAGGTTTAATATAGTCATTCTTTTGCACTTATAATTATTTTATTTTTGAATTTGTGTTCTATAAGTGGGTTTCCCCAATGGCTCAGCAGTAAAGAATATGCTTGCATTGCAGGAGACACAGGTTTGATCCCTGGGTTGGGAAGATCCCCTGGAGGAGGAAATGGCAACCCACTCCAGTATTCTTGCCTGGAAAATCCCATGGATGTAGGAACCTGTTGGGCTACAGTCCATATGGTCACAAAGAGAAAGACATGGCTGAGCACACGTGCATACAAGGAACATCCTATAGGACCATGGAGGATGCTCTGGGGATGGAGTGCTTAGAGCTTCAATTCGCTCAGAATCCCACCTCTTGTCTCCTCCCCAGCTCCTGCGGATGGGTTTTCAGCTCTCTGGCCCCTGGCACTCCAGGGCTTACCCAGCCTCCCCTCTGCTGCCACCAACAGAGAACTAATGTTAACCTCTGCTGGGCTAGTGACCTAGTAGTATTGGTGAAAGAAAGCCTCCATTCTGTTGTCATCCACTGTGCCTTGTGGAGACCTGGGCATAGTTAGGGGAGATGGAGTCAGGCACAAACCCCACGGTATGTCTGATGGGGAAAATCTGCAGCTTTTCCTATTCTGGAGTGGCAGACAATTAGTGAGGTACTGTAGCCATCTCCCCCACCTCTACCCTATCAGGTACCTAGCATATCTAGATGGAAAAGGAAGCATCTTGGGGTCCATGCACACCTGTGCCAATCTGCTATGAATTGGGATGGATGGTGTTAAAAGTGTTAAAAAATATAAAGATCTATCTTTTAAATCCTGGATTAAGGAAAGTATTTTTAATAAATATAAAATCAAGAATTCACAAATTGGTGAATTTATAGAAAAACATAAAATTCTAATATTAATGTGAGAAACAGATAAATAGATGAAAATTAAATAATGGTGATGTATTAAATAAATCATTATCAAAATCTCAACTAGATGCAGTAGAGAATAAGACTTGTAGATCATAATATGTATGTCTGTTATAAAAAACAAAGTGCTAAACAAGAAAATTAAGAAATAGGATTAGGTATATAACATAATAGCCTTTATATAAAATTAAAATCAAATTGCTTTTAATGCAGCTATATAGATTTTGCAATACAAATAAAAAGATACACTAAACAGATTGAATGACTGCCTGTGTTCAGAAAAAGTAATGGCAGTAACAATCCAAATTAAAGAAAAGAGTAAATTAGGAGATAAACTAATAGAAAGGCAATTAGTTCAGTCATTCAGTTGTGTCCCACTCTTTGCGACCCCATGAACCGCAGCATGCTAGGCCTCCTTGTCTATCACCAACTTCCGGAGTCCACCCAAACCATGTCCATTGTGTCAGTGATGCCATCCAACCATCTCATCCTCTGTCATCCCCTTCTCCTCCCGCCCTCAATCTTTCCCAGCATCAGGGTCTTTTCAAATGAGTCAGCTCTTTGCATCAGGTGGCCAAAGTATTGGAGTTTCAGCTTCAACATCAGTCCTTCCAATGAACACCCAGGATTGATCTTCTTTAAGATGGACTGGTTGGATCTCCTTGAATTCAAGGGACTCTCAAGAGTCTTCTCTAACACCACAGTTCAAAAGCATCAATTCTTTCATGCTTAGCTTTCTTTAGTGTCCAACTCTCACATCCATACATGACCACTGGAAAAACCATAGCCTTGACTAAATGGACCTTGTTGACAAAGTAATGTCTCTGCTTTTTAATATTCTGTCTAGGTTGGTCATAAGTTTCTTTCCAAGGAGTAAGCCACTTTTAATTTCATGGCTGAAATCACCATCTGCAGTGATTTTTGGATTTATACAGCCTTGACATACTCCTTTTCCTATTTGGAACCAGTCTGTTGTTCCATGTCCAGAAAGGCCTTAGATAGATCAAAAATTATAACATAGCATGGATTGGGAGAATTGTTACCTCAATCCTCTCTACCTGGGCTGCAGTTTTTTAAATTACACTTGAATAATCAGCACATTAAAGATTTCTTATCTGATTAGTAGTTGGGTAAACACAAATTAAATTAGGAATAAGATATATTTTTACTAAGCAAATTGGCCACTCATGTACACATGAAAATATAATGTTTACATGTTTCAAATGTTGTGCAAGTAATTCATGTATTGTCCATGGGAATAAAAATGAGTTCAAAAATGTGAAGAACTTATTGAGCAATATTAAAATACATATCTGTTTCATCCTTGCAATTCCACTTTACATGGATTATTTAGGTTAATAGACATTTCTTGGTAGAAGACTATTATTCTCTGTTCCAAAAGCTAATTGATATGAAATCATATATATCAGCTTTATTCAAAATTGCCCCAAAAGTGGACTGAAAACAGCCAAGATGTATTTTAATGTGTGAATGGATAAAAAAGAGTTTGAAATTTTTCAAAAACAGTTCAATAGGAGGAAAAATTAGATTTCAGACTCACGAACTCATGCAGATTCACATAATGGAATAGTATTCAGCATTGAAAAGAAATGAGCTATCAGGCAATTAAAAAAAGCATGCAGGAAGCTTAAATTCACATTACTAAATGAAAGAAGGCAGTCTTAGAACCTGTGTACAGAATGATTCCAACTACATGACATTCTGTAAAAGGCAAAATTTTGGATACAGTGAAAAGATCACCGATTTCCAGTAGTTAGGGGACAGAGGATGAATAAAGTATAAAGGATTCTTAGGGCAGTGAAATTATTTTGTTTAATGCTGTAATGGTGGATATATGATATTGTACAATTATCAAGAGCAGTAGAATTGTACCACACTAAGAGTGAACCTTAATGTAAATGATGGACTTTAGTAATCATGTGCCAGTAATGATTTTTAAATAAGTGTATAATTAAGGAAAAATATGAGTAATATGAGCAATTAAAAATATTTAATATGTATGGTACAAGCAAAATGGAAAAAATACAGGGTGGTAGATATAGAATATGAGTAGGAAAGATATTATAATAGAACAGAGGGAAATTTTGAATGAATAGTTGGCCAAGTAATTAATGAACAAATAAAGAAACATAAAATAAATGAGCTGGAAAAATGGACAAGCTCAAAGAGGAGATAAGGGAATTTAAAAAAAAGATGAAGGAAATATAAAGAGATGAAACATGAACTGTCAAAGCACGAGAAATACTTGGGAGAAAAAATAAAACTAGTGGAAAAATAGGTTGAAATTGGAACAAGCACAAGGCAGAAGAAGTATAAGACAAGTGAAGGAAGTATCTTATGTAAATGAGACTTCTGAGGGAAAAACATGTATGGATGTGAGAGCTGGACCATAAAGGCTTAACAATGAAGAATTGATGCATTTGAAAATTCTGAAAGAGATGGGAATATCAGACCACCTGACCTGCCTCTTGAGAAACCTATATGCAGATCAGGAAGCAACAGTTAGAACTGGACATGGAACAAAAGACTGGTTCCAAATAGGAAAAGGAGTATGTCAAGGCTGTATATTGTCACCCTGCTTATTTAACTTATATGCAGAGTACATCATGAGAAACACTGGGCTGGAGGAAACACAAGCTGGAATCAAGATTGCCGGGAGAAATATCAATAACCTCAGATATGCAGATGACACCACCCTTATGGCAGAAAGTGAAGAAGAACTAAAGGACTCTTGATGAAAGTGAAAGAGGAGAGTGAAAAAGTTGGCTTAAAGCTCAACATTCAGAAAACTAAGATCATGGCATCTGGTCCCATCACTTCATGGCAAATAGATGGGGAAATAGAGGAAACAGTGGCTGACTTTATTTTTCTGGGCTCCAAAAATCACTGCAGATAGTGATTTCAGCCATGAAATTAAAAGAGGATTACTCCTTGGAAGGAAAACTATGACCAACCTAGACAGCATATTAAACAGCAGAGACATTACTTTGCCAACAAAGGTCTGTTTAGTCAAGGCTATGGTTTTTCCAGTGGTCATGTATGGATGTGAGAGTTGGACACTAAAGAAAGCTGAGCACTGAAGAATTGATGCTTTTGAACTGTGGTGTTGGAGAAGACTCTTGAGAGTCCCTTGGACTGCAAAGAGGTCCAACCAGTCCATCTTAAAGAAGATCAGTCCTGGTGTTCCTTGGAAGGACTGATGTTGAAGCTGAAACTCCAATACTTTGGCCACCTGATGCAAAGAGCTGACTCACTTGAAAAGATTCTGATGCTGGGAAAGATTGAGGGTAGGAGGAGAGGGGACGACAGAGGATGAGATGGCTGGATGGCATCACTGACACAATGGACATGGTTTTGGGTGAACTCCAGGAGTTGGTGATGGACAGGGAGGCCTGGCGTGCTACGGTTCATGGGGCTGCAAAGAGTCGGACAGAACTCAGCGACTGAACTGAACGGAACTGAATGGAGAAGACTCTTGAGAGTCCCTTGGACTCCAGGAGACAGTGAAGGACACGGAAGTCTGGTGTGCTGGAGTGCATAGGGTTGCAAAGAGTCAGACATGACTTAGCAATAGAGCAACAACAAAAGAGGGAAAAAAATAGAGCAAATGTTTTAAGAAACATCACAAGGGAAAAAAAATAAACACCAACTAAAAGAGGACTTTAGTACATAAATTGAGAAATATTGATACAAAATGGATGACACTGAGATATATCCCCAATTTCAAAACCATTAAAATGGAATAAAAAATTAGGCTGGTCTCAGACTTGTTTGCAATGTTATACAATGTATAAGACAGTAGTGCAACACTTACACAATTTTTCAGTGAGACAGATAGGATAAATAAAACAACAATGAAGTTGGTATTTAAGAACTCAGGGAAAATTGTTCGCATTAGTGCTATCTTAGGAACTTACTAAATTATTCCAACCCAGATGTAATATAAAAGTAAAAGCAAAGGTTTTGCCTGTCAGTAATGAATACATTCATCTTGGATAAAAACATTAAATGTTAATGTTAAAATGTAAAAATTTTTAAATAAATATAATTAAATATGACAGAAAAGAATGTGAATATTTTTATGTGACATTCTAGAAATTATGAAAGTAAAAGAGAGTTAAAGGATAGAATACAGAGAAAATTTTGCTGATTTTTTTTAACTTTTCTAG
>SJYQ01002078.1:603494-625122 GCA_006410935.1 Redunca redunca
CTCTTGCCTGGAGAATCCCATGGAGGGAGGAGCCTGGTGGGCTACAGTCCATGGGGTCGCAAAGAGTTGGACATGACTGAGCGACTTCACTTTCTTTCAGAGTCATTATATGGATTCAAGGAGGTCTGTGAACTTTCTGAAGGAATAAACCATAATACTGGTATAAAATAAATCTCAGTATATAGACCTCATATTAAAAATACAGAAGGCATAAAACACAGAAATACAGATTATCCAATTCTCACTTATCCTGTGGAAAACAGGTCTTAAAACTTCTTATAGACATCTGGCTTGGGAAAAGAAATTTAAAATCTTTAATGCAAGAGGAATCCAGGGAATCTGTAGAACCTGAGAGGTAGAGTACCTTAGAATTTATTTAGTATACTTTCTTACCAAACCCAGTAAATTCTTTCTTGGCTATGGCCTAATATAAAAGCGAACTTGCTACGGTGTAAAAATGAAAGGAAATGTTAGCCCTATATTTGTTAGCCATAATATCATTGATAAATTCCTTAACCTGATTTAACCTCAATTCCCTCACCTAACAAAATGAGGGTGACATTTCCCTTCTTGTCTTGCTAGGAGTCTTACGAGGTCAGAGAATGCAAAATATCCTAAGCACTGTACTTGGTGATAATAGAGACATAAGTATTGTTGTTACTGTACTAGATATTAATATATCTGGGAGCTTTTGCTGTAGAGGTGGCCTGGGTAGCCATATTGGTATTGTGTGATTCCTTAATCCCAGAAGCACCCTCTAGCATTAATGGGTGGAATGAGTTGGGCAAGAGACTGATGGATAACTCAGTTTCTCTCTGCCCACCCCCACCCCCACCTCAGCTCTGTATTTCCAACAGAGATGCAGTTGATCTTTTGTTTATTTGGGGTTTCATTTCTGTTTTAGAATTGAAATAAATCCAAGCAACATGTAAAGCTAAGTTATAGTTGAGTCAAAACTCGAAGTAAAACCAATTTACCCTGAATCTGGTATTCAGAGGGGAAACAAAGAAAGGGAAACTGGGAAAACTAACCCTTGAACCCCTCTAAAACAAAAACAAAGAACTAACAACAATGGCCCTGGGATATAGAAGCAGAAGATAATAATAGCCTACCTGCCTTAATGCCTGATGACTGAGGTTTTCCTACTTCACTCTGTCCCTTCTTGTCATCCCGTTCATCAGTTCCATTCGTTATGATCCTCAATTTACCCTTTTTCTTGAGCTAGCTTCTATGGTATCTATTTTATGCATTTAAATAATCTCTCACTTCATGAATTATTATCTTTATTTACTTCCCTAAAAATTACCCAAAAGTGTTAGCTTCCATCACTCCCAATACCCCCAAACCCCCAATTAGCTTACATATTTATGGGGATAAGAAGTCAATACTTTTTTGAGGCAGTTAATTCAACCCGGTGTTTCTGTGATCAAATTTTACTTGTTTTCATATTTACCCCAAATTCTAGGATCTCAGCTATTCTGGCATTAGACAGAGAGAAGTGTAAGGGTACATGTTTATGTATGCTGGAAATGATTGAAGGCAGGAGGAGAAAGAAGTGTCAGAGATGAGATGACTGGATGGCATCATCAGCTCAATGGACATGAGTTTGAACAAACTCCGGGAAATAGTGAAGGACAAGGAAGCCCAGTGTGCTGCAGTCCATGGGATCACACACAGTTGGACACAACTGAGTAACTGAACAACAAAATATGTATGGAGGAAGAAAGTGCAGATATCCTCAAAGCAAACTGATTAACATTTAAAAAATATTTTTTAAACTGATGAAATGAAAAATCTAAATAAACACTGTAGATATTGCCAAATAAATCTAATTTTAATGATTCTTGCTGTTTTACTGATCCCAGGCTTCCTCATTAGCACATCTAAAAATATCTTGAAAAGTATATGATTATCATCTTGATGACAGGACTTTATTAAAAATATCTAGAACTTAAGAAGTAAAGGAAAATGCTGAAATGAAAACAGGGTCCTGGTCAGGAATGAAATTATTAGTCATTCATTTGCAATGCAAATAGTTCTTCTATTTGTGTAACACCCAGCAGATAGATAGCACATTTACCACTGATTGTCTCTGCTTTTCACTTTTACTAAGCACTGATAATTTAAGGAAAAAAAGAAAGCCAAAATAGCTTCCTCTTAAGGCAAGATGAGAATATCTTGCATGACTTTATGTTTTAAGTAGAAGTTTTCTAACTTTTCAAGAGTCTCCAGCAGCTTTAAGAAGAGGATTTTTTCTTTTTTCTTTTTCCTTTTTTTAATCCTTCTTCCATTCTTTCAAAGCTTTTTATTCAATAGTGTAATAAGACCTTATATTAAAAATTCAATTGCTTTTCCTTTTCTGCTTGGTAGAGACAGCCATAAATGGCCCTAAGCTGAAAATATTCTTGGAGACCTGATTCTATTTAGTGATGTTTTTGCTGTGATGTGCCTGACCAATAACAGGAGTCAATCTTAGAGAGCAAAAGGTCTTAGTCTTATAAACCTCCTTATAAGTCATCCCTTATTTTGCACTGGGGTTTGCACTTAAAAATGGATTAGACAAGGCAATTTTTTTTTCATGCTTACTTCAAGTAAATTTACTCAGAGCTAGAATAGATGATCCAGAGGTCGAAGCCAATCTACCCAAGCTTCTCTTTAAACTCCTGGAGTTCATAAACCTCAAGCAGTTTATTTTTATATTTCTGAAGGAATATTTTGATCATGGTTCTAGTTTAGACAATTTTTTCCTTGAGAAAGGTATAGAAATATAGCAAGTGTCTCCATTTTTCCACCTTCCTGAAACTACTTGATTTATAATTTTCCTTTAAAGAAAAGTTAACATTTTTTTAAATTAAAACTATTTTTCAAGGTGCAGGTTGAAGCTCAGAATTGTATCATGAAATCAATATTTTCAGTGGAATAATATTCAAAATAGCAATAATAAATTAAAACATAACAATGTATACAATATAATAAAACACTATTAAAGTATCCATTACATACAGTGATTGTAAGTGTTGTGACTCCTTTTGCTTTTTTGTGTATATGTGTGCGTGTGTGTGTGTGTTGGGTCATGATGCAAAATATATTTCTTACAATTCTTTTAATACACTACCCAGACTAAGTGGCTTAGAGCAACAGTAATCTTTTATTATCTCTCAGAATTACTATGGTCAGAAATTCAGATAGAATATAAATGATCTCTGCCCTACAGGGTCTGCGACCTCAGCTGGAAAACATGAAGACTGAAACTGGCTCTCATCTAAAGACTCATTTGCTCTCGTGTCTGCACTTGATGCTTGGATGTCTTGACAGCATAGTTTGTGCTGTCAGTAAGAACACCTGGATGTGACCTCTCCATGTGACAGAGGTTTCCTCCCAAGCTGGTGGCTGAGTTCCAAGGGCAACCAAGGAAGTCGAGCAGCATTGCTTTCAATAGCCTAGCCTCCAAAATCACAAAGTAATGTAGTGTCACTTCTATTACATTCTAACAGTCAAAAAAAGTTATAAAGTTCCACTGAGATCCAAGGGGGCTAAACATGGACTCCCATCTCTCCATTGAAGAATGTCAGTGTCACTGTATAAAAAAAGTATCAGGATCACAATATATATTTGTATGGCCATGGTTGGAAAATAAATAAACTCCCACAGTGTTAACAGTCAAAAAATTGAAAACTCCTTGGCCCTTGGTCACAGCCTTTGGGATAGTAGATGTTTAATGATTTGTGAGACATAAAGAGACTTACATTGAAGGAAACACCATCAAAATCCATAGCCATTGGTCTAGAAGATACAGAGGAAAACAGCTTAACCTTAGGAAAAAGAAGGAAGAATAAGATAAGCATCATAGAATCTCAAGTCCTAGGAGATGTACAGTGGTCAAAATAAATCTGGAATCTTTATTTTTCTTCTTTTTTCAAGCACTTCACATAACTGGGTAATAGAGAGAGTTCGAAAATTTAATTATTATGCTGCTTCTGCTAACTGACTATTCATCTCCAGACATTATTCTAGGCACTTGATGTCATCCCTTCAATGAGATATCAGCGTCTCGTGACTAGCAGAAAACCTTTTGTAAGATATGTGCTTGATTGCACAAACTCCCCCTTCACTGGGGCTTCCCTGGTGGCTCAAACAGTAAAGAATCTGCCCACAGTGCAGGAGACCTGGATTAAATCTCTGGCTTAGGAAAATCCCCTGGAGAAAGGAATGGCAACACACCCCGATATTCTTGCCTGAAAAATTCCATGGACAGAGGAGCCTGGCCAGCTACAGTCCATGGGATCACAAAGAGTAGGCATGACTGAGCAACTATTGCTTTTCCTCCTTCGCCAAAATCGTATATATTGACTTTTCCCCACTACCTCTTCGGAGCGCTAATTCCTCAGTGCTATCTGAGGTGATGTCTCCGAGAGCTGCAGCCTTCATTTTGTCCCAAATAAAACTTAACTCAAAACTCTCACATTTTGCATCTTTTTTAATCAACAGCAGAAACTCAAAAATATTTGTTAAACAAATAGATAAATACTTAACTGTCAGGCTATATGGCATCCTATAAGCCTTTCAGAGGTCTTTGAAATATAGCCTATAAACAAATGCAAATCAGAAAGTATTTTTAGGTCAAATTGAAATTGGGTGTGACCCTGGGCCCGTGGGGCTCCCGGGCATGGAGGCATTTTTGTCCCTCATTTCTTGTAGACAAGAGTCCAGCACCCATGACCTTCCCTGAGTTCCAAGGGACAGATTCGAACAGTTGTTAAACAATAGAGGAGCAGCCTAGAAACCACCTGAGACAAAATTAAAGGGACCCAGAGAAGCTCGTGAAGATTAGGAGACCTGAGAACCTAAGACCCCACACATACCTTAGTCTTGTCAGCATCCCCCCCCTTTTGAAACCTTTTCAAACGTTGCATAAGAAAGTATTGGACATGACAGTGACTAAATGACAAAGAAGAAAGAGGAATGCCTGACTGTTACTGCCTTGATACTTGTCATGCGCCCCTGCCTGACTAGATGTGTGTGTGTGTCCTTAGTTGCTCATCAGGCTCCACCGTCCATGGGATTTTCCAAGCCAAAATACTGGAGTGGGTTGTCGTTTCGTACTCCAGGAGATCTTCCTGACCCGGGGATGAAACCTGTGGCTCTTGCGTCTCCTGCAGGGGCAGGCGGATTCCTTAACACTGGGCCACCTTATCCCCCGGCAGGGGAGAGGGGTGGGCACAGTTCTTGAGGTGCGAGCCTACTGCCTTCCCCCTTTGGCTGGCAAAGAAACTCAGCCACTCTTTCTTTGTCCTCCGTAACTCTGTCTCCATATTTCTGTTTGACATCAGTTCACAGAGAGTCAAGATTTTGGCAGAAAAATGATAGTTTTACAAAGTTTCTTAAAAAAAAAATCCTGTTAACAGTATGGAATACTCATTAATGATGGGAGATAACCTCCAAGAGAACCACTGAGAGGATATTATATTTATGCAGTTGAAAGAAAAGGGACAACAGAGCGAATGAGAAAACAGGACATATTTGATGGAATTCTAAACAAGATGATGCTTTGTTTAATATGGAAAAAGGAAAAACATAAGAAAATCTTCAGTCAATAAACATTGCTTGTAAAAGAGTGTTATGGACTTTACACGTGAAAGGACAAATGAAATAATTCTCCAATTTCAATACCTTAAGAAGGGGCAATGTTGGACAGAAATTTACTTAGTGACTCAGTTATAAGCAAATGTAGTTTTATCATCAAACGTAGCAGTACAATTGATAGGAAGGTCATCAATGTACATGTTGGTAGCTTATTTTACGAGTATGGATGTCAGAAAAATAAAAGTGAAAATTTCTCAGTTGTGTCTGACTCTTTGTGACCCCATGGACTGTAGCCCATCAGGCTCCTCTGTTCATGGACTTCTCCAGGCCAGAACACTGGAGTGGGTAGCTGTTGCCTTTTCAGGGGATCTTCCCACCTGGGGATTGAACTAGGGTCTCCTGCATTGCAGGTGGATTCTTTACCATCTGAGCCACCAGGGAGAAGCCCATGGATATCAGAACTTGGCATAGTTAGCCACACTGATAAATTTTCACTCTGTTAAGGTATTGTAGGAACTTAAAAATATTGAGAAGTTATTGCTATTTCCATGTTGTTTTCTTTGGATGTTTTTTAATCAGTACAACTGTTGGTTCTACACAATTTAGTTAATAATTAACTGCACTGGTGTCCTGGGATCGTTAAAGCTAAAAATGCAGTTGAAAACAATCAGAACAATAAAAAAAATTACTGGAATCAAGAATCAAAGAATGTGATGATGTGCTTTAATAACATTCCTTTTTTTTTTTTAGGATTCTTTGGTGCTTTTCTATATCAACTTCTTTCTTCAGTAGTAACTAGTATGTCAGCTTCTTTAAGAATCAGGGGATAAAAATATACATTATGTGAAAACTTGTTATGTATACATGGATATACGTCAGTTATATTGTCTTGTACCAATGTTCTTTCTAAATTACTAAAGCAAAAAATCTGTTAATTCCATTATATACAGACTTCACACAAAAGAAGCAATTTATAAGTAATCTTTGCTAGGTAGTTAGAATGGGAAAGAGTTCAGAATGGCGGTGGCTAAAAGATAAGGAAGGGAAAAGCCCGAGAAAATAGAACAAAGGAATGGTGAGTGAGGACCTCAGGTAAAATAAACAGCACTCCTGGCTAGCCCAATTTACATAGGGCAGGCCCAGGGGGAGGAAAAATAAAAATAAAAAGAGGAACCAAAATTGAGCTGGGGGCCTCTCTTCTCTTTGTGTCTTTTGGGTCAGCATTGCCTCATGCCTCAAGGATGTATTTTCCTTTACATTCTAAATAAAACTGAGCTGTAACACTGGCCCATCCAAGAGCTGTAACACTGGTCCGTCCGAGGGCTATAATGCTGGTTATGCTATACTGCCTTAAAAATACATATTGTGAAGTGCGTTATTTTGTAGGATGCCCCATCTGTGATAAATAAGGCAGTCAAATGAGGATTAGATATATTTTTATAGATTTTTTTTAGTTATAAGATTTCTCATCGTCTATAATATACCAATGTACACCTTGAATTCTCAGAGTAAGGAAAATAGTACAGAAAATTTACCAACTTTATTTGACTAAATTGCCTTTGTATATTTTTGTATTCTGAGTAGTTGTGGAGTAAGCAAGATTATCCCCAAAAGATTGCCTTCTCATTCAAAATGGTTTACTAAACACATCCTTATTGTTCCTCCCTCTTACTGAAATGTTCTAATTTGAAATGATCTAATAAAAGTAATATTTATTAGCTACCGTGCTTCAAATTTTGGGGAGAACATCATGAACAGAAGAGAATGATAGGGATTTTCTAGATAATATATGTTAAGGTCGCATTAAAAAAAATGCAAAGGAAATAGAAAGAGATATCTTATGTAGTCAAATAAAGAAAATGTTTAAGAAAAAAAAAAAAAAAACATTGNAGAAAAAAAAAAAAACACATTGTATATGTATACTTTTTTACCTTCCCCGTAGGTAGTCAAAGTAGTTGAAAGATCAGGTGTATGTGTATGCGGCATGGTGTGAACATTAAGGTAGTCAATTAAGAATTAATTAAAAGTCTCTTGTTTCTAAAGAAGCTATTTAAAAAATAAAGAATTTGCCTTCAAGCTAGTACTGTGATTGACTTTATCAAGGTATAGTCAGGAAAACAGAAACCACTCTATGTTTGTAACCACCACTATGCATGTAAATGCTTTAAAATAGAGGAGGGAACTTACAAGATTTTGGAAGAGCTAGGGACACGAAGGTCCTGAAAGGTGCTTCCACAAGTCAATAGTTGATACTGAAGATCTCAGCTTGCATCATCACAGTCAATGATTCTTAAAAAGCTTACCATGGACGTACAGCAAATCTCAAGAATCTCTGAGAAGCTCCCAGGTCTTACTCTGCCGTGTGACTGTTTCTCGAGGGCTCACTGTGATGCTGCTGGGCCTGTCTTCCAGGTGTCCGACTGCCACCACCTCTAGAGAATAATTAAGTCTGTGTCCTTCCAGCTGCCTTTTCAGTCTTGAGCAAGTTTCTCTCATTGGCAAATTCTGACTGGGAAGCACATAGGAGTGGAAGTTATGTGAAATATTGTTTTAAAGCACAGAAGTTAGCAATGGCCTGCCAGATTAGCACAGACAACCAAGTGAAGTGATTGTCCAAATAAAATTTGGAGTACTGATGTGTTGATGTGGGAGATTCATAGACTGTATGCCTGGAATTAAGTTGCCCAAAATAGTCCAAAGACCCAGCCCACCCCACCCCATCTCCACACCAAAAAAAAGAAAAAAAAAACAAAAAAGAGAAAACCGTATTAAAGTATAGGCTACTACATTTGAGTAAAGCCCATTTCCATGTTTTTCTTTTTCACATCAAATCCCTGGCACCACCTCTAGTGCCAGACTTCTCGAATCAGAACTTGAGATGGCTATAAGAAAGTGAGTGTTAGTCACTTAGTCATGTCCAGCTCTTTGGGACCCTATGAACTGTGGCTCACTAGGCTTCTCTGTCCATAGGATTCTTCAGGCAATAATATTGGAGTGGATAGCCATGCCCTTCCCCAGGAGATTTTCCCCACCCACGCATCAAACCCAAGTCTTCCACACTGCAGGTAGATTCTTTACTATCTGAGCCACCAGGGAAGCTATAAGAAGGTTAGTAGTCAATTTTTGGACTAACAAAATATAATCCAGCTATCAATACTGTATTAGGGGTCTACTGAGGAGCAGAATCCCCAGTGGAATATGTGTGTGTATGGTTGAGCCTTAAACAACACAGGTTTGAGCTCTGCAGGTACACTTACATGAGGATTTGTTTTAATAGTAAATTCTGCAGTACGGCATGATTCACAGTTGGTTAGGATGCAGAACCACAGATAGGGAGGAACCCTAGATATAGAGGAAATGTGTATATGGAGGACCAACTATAAATTATATGAGAATTTTCCACTGTGCAAAGGCTCAGGGCTCCTAATCTCCCCATTGTTAAAGGGTCAACTGATACATGTGTGTGTGTGTATTTATTAATCATGAGAAGCTGGCTCATTCAACTGTGGACACTGAGAAATCCCATGATCTTCCATCTACAAGCTGGAAACCCGGAAAAGCCAGCGGTATGATACAGGCCCTGAGTCCAAAGACCTGAGAACCAGTGGTGGGCGGGGCAGGGGGTATGGTGGAGTTTGGCAGGGGGTGCTAATGAGATACATCTCAGTTCAGGAACAGAAACAAAGAAATTATATATTACTGCTCAAACGGTGAGGTAGACAAAGGAGCTAGTTCTTCCTTCCACTGCCTTTTGCTCTATTCAGGCCCTTAACAGATTGGATGATGCCCACCCACATTAGAGAGGAAAATTTATTTTATTGAGTCCAATGATTCAAATGCTAATCCCACCCAGAGACACCCTCACAGACACGTCAAGAAATAATGCTTAATCTGAGTACCCTGTGGCCAAAAAGCTGACAGATAAAATTAACCATCACAAATACTAATGAATCAGAAGCAAGAATGAAGACATATTTTAGGAAAAAGGACTATGAGAGAAATACCTTCAAAAAGAGAAATAACATGCCTTGAGGAAATAGGTAATACCTGTAAAGAAAGCATAAAATGCTTTAATATAAACTGCAAAGGGAATTTTTACACACATTAGTGAGACTATTAAACATATAAAAGCAAATTTCACATAAGAAAAAATTAATTGCTACATAATAATATTACAAAATAAAATTATCAACAAATAATTTTAAAACTAAAAAAGGAAAAATGAGTTATGTGTATATATTTTTAAAAAATCACGTACTGGCATAGCACATTTCATCTGTATGCTAAAAAGTAGTGAAACAAACTTTAAAATGTTTCAAGAAAAATAAGTGATTTTCCCCAATTCACTCAGTTACTTAATGGTGTCAAAAACAAGTGGTCTGCTTCTAGAATTCATGATCCATAGAGTGGTGCATCAGCTTAGTTTTTAAAAAAGATAATAAATTGGAAAAAAAATAAGGAAGACTAGTGACAAAAATCTGCTGTCACTTCATGAAAAGTGAAAGTCGCTCAGGCGTGTCAGACTCTTTGTAACCCCATGCAATGTACAGTCCATGGAATTCTCCAGGCCAGAATACTGGAGTGGGTAGCCTTTCCCTTCTCCAGGGGATCCTCCCAACCCAAGGGTTGAATCCAGGTCTCCCACATTGCAGGCAGATTCTTTAACATCTGAGCCACAAGGGAAGTCTGTCACATCACAATAATAACTATTCATGGCATGAGAGGTGACAGGATAAGTACTACATGATCAGATAGTATAATAATATTATAATACTGTTATTTTTCAAACATATTGAGAAAGAGTAAATACATTTGGGCATCTATCATCTCTCTTTCTCATCTATCTGACAGATTTTTGTCAATGAAGATCAGATTCTTAAAAATTTGCAAATTCAAAGTGATTAATTATTTCAGCAAACTAGTGTTGAATTGATATCATACTTAGCAAATTTTATTTTTTAATAAAACATGTAAAATGATATAGCAAGTTTGTAAACTCTTTGTCTGGAATTGACAAAATAGAAAATATTAGATTCAGCTTTACTATATAAAATAAGACAATAACCCAGAAGGACAATTTTTATTATCTTATTTGATTTCTTATTGCTAGAATAAGAAATTCTATTTTATTCTAATAATTCTGTTTTATTTTGCTAGAAGCCATGCTATTAACAATATACAGAGGCACAACTCCTACATGGAAAGAGTTTTAGCAATTCATAAATAACACAGCCAGAGGTAGGAGATAAGAAACTGGTATTAGTCCTTCAGTTCACATTTACTACTGCTTTCCTATCAAAGAATGACCAAAAAAAAAAAAAAGCAGTGCTTCTGAAAGAAAGAAAGGTGGTATGAATGACAATGATGCTGAACAATCTTTGAAGGAAAAAAAATAGTAAGTATTAGCTAATATTATAAATGTCAAAAATTTTCTCCAAGGAGTTCATTTTTTACTGATTTTTGTGGAAAAAGGATTCTATATCATTTCTTTTCCATTTTTTAAAATATAAATTTGACCTTCATGCAAGATCCACAGATAACACATAATCACATTTGCTTGTCACCATGATGTATAGGGGCCTGTTTGCAGGGTAGATGGTAGCTGTCCTCTTATTTGCATTCTTTTTGTGATCAGTGGCAATGCAGCCTATTGTTTCTAAAGGCCACTTTTGGATAGGGTAATGTTTCCTTCAGACAGAACTGTCACCTGCTGCCCACCTAAACCTTTTCTCTGGGCTGAGCTAAATGAGCATGTGCTATGCAGTGCCTTAGTTGTGTCTGACTCTTTGCAACCCCATGGTCTGTAGCCTGCCAGGCTCCTCTGTCCATGGGGATTCTCCAGGCAAGAGTACTGGAGTGAGTTGCCATGCCCTCCTCCAAGGGATCTTCCCAAACAGGGAATCAAACCCAGGTCTCCAGCATTACAGGTGGATTTTTTACTAACTGAGCCACCATGGGAGCTGAAGAATACTGGAGTGGGAAGCCTACCCCTTCTCCAGCAGATCTTCCCTACCCAAGAACTGAACTGAGGTCTCCTGCATTGAAGACAGATTCTTTACAAACAGAGCTACCAGGGAAGCCGCTACATGAGCTTAGGGATCATGTATATTTTTAGTAATGACATAAAAATCAGGACTCTTGTGTGCAAGGTGATTTACAGATTTTTGTTCTCTACTTCCACATTTGAATCTACTTCCTCTGCCATGCCAGCAGTGTCCCTGCACAGATGATGCTTATTTACCTGATTTTTCACCTAGAATATAAGTTCTCTGTGATAGTAATCATAGATATGGTCTATATCAGACAGCACTGTGTTCTAGGCTTCTAGTGCATCATTCATTAAGCAAAAATATATTGAAAATAAAAGCCAGAAATTGGTAAAGAGAAGCCAAGTGACAAAATATACAATTTATCCCTACAAATGTTGATAAGACCCCCCAGAAAGGCTACTCCATATGACCCTGTGCTTAAAGGCCAACAGAGCAGTAGACCTGAGTTCAAATCCCTGGGGAGAAAAACTACAGGGAAAAAATTACAGTATTCTCGCACTAACACCTATCCTGGGGCAGGTTTTTCACTAACATGAAAAAAAAATTTGTTTTTTGAGGAAAAAGTGTTGTTGATTAAAATATCCCCGTCCCCCCATTCCACAGGGAATAAATTCCAAGACTTCCAGATGATGTCTGAAATTGTGCATATAACTGAACCCTATATATATATTTTTTTCCTGTGGAAAATTCTGAAAGAGATGGGAATACCAGATAACCTGACCTGGCTTTTGAGAAACCTGTATGCAGGTCAGGAAGCAACAGTTAGAACTGGACATGGAAAAACAGACTGGTTCCAAATAGGAAAAGGAGTACGTCAAGGCTGCATATTGTCACCCTGCTTATTTAACTTACATGCAGAGTACATCATGAGAAATGCTGGGCTGGATGAAGCACAAGCTGGAATCAAGATTGACAGGAGAAATATCAATAACCTCAGATATGCATATGACACCACCCTTATGGCAGAAAGTGAAGAATTAAAAAGCCTCTTGATGAAAGTGAAAGAGGAGAGTGAAAAAGTTGGCTTAAAGCTGAACATTCAGAAAACGAAGATCATGGCATCCGGTCCCATCACTTCATGGGAAATAGATAGGGAAACTGTGGAAACAGTGGCTGACTTTATTTTTCTGGGCTCCAAAATCACTGCAGATGGTGACTGCAGTCATGAAATTGGAAGATGCTTGCTCCTTGGAAGGAAAATTGTGACAATCTAGACAGCATATTAAAAGGCAGAGACATTACTTTGCCAACAAAGGTCCATCTAGTCAAGGCTATGGTTTTTCCAGTGGTCATGTATGGATGTGAGATTTGGAATATAAAGAAAGCTGAGCACCAAAGAATTGATGCTTTTGAACTTTGGTGTTGGAGAAGACTCTTGAGAGTCCCTTGGACTGCAAGGAGGTCCAACCAGTCCATCCTAAAGGAGATCAGTCCTGGGTGTTCATTGGAGGGACTGATGTTGAAGCTGAAACTCCAATACTTTGGCCACCTGATGTGAAGAGCTGACTCATCTGAAAAGATTCTAATTCTGGGAAAGATTGAGGGCAGGAAGAGAAGGGGATGACAGAAGATGAGATGGTTGGATGGCATCACTGACTCAATGGACATGGGTTTGTGTGAACTCCGGGAGTTGGTGATGGACAGGGAAGCCTGGCGTGCTGCAGTTCATGGGGTCGCAAAGAGTCAGACACGACTGAATGACTGAACTGAACTGATATATATTTTTCCCTATAAACACATACTAATGTTAAGGTTTAATTTATAAATTAGGCACAGTTAGAGTTTAACAATAATTAAAACAATAGAGCAATTACTATAATTTCTGTAACAAAAGTTATGTGAATGGGTCTCACTCTCAAAATATCTTACTGTACAAATGTAATATTTCTTCCATTTTAAGTGCTTATCATGCTCAGTGGCCATACTTTTACAGTTTGAGGGATGACAGCGAAACTATCACAAATTTAATTTTCTTTCTTCACAATTTTATGAATAGATTTGTTCTTGCCATAAAGCTTAGCAGCCTCAACATACAGTGTTTTGCTTTGTTTTTTTTCCTTTTCCTTATTAAATTGGGAATTTCTAACTTTTCACTTACAGGTAGCACTTTATGGCTTCCCTTTGACATCAGTATTGCAAATATCACTACCTTTGTGCTTTGGGTCATTATTAAGTAAAAAAGTGTGACATGAACACAAGCATGACAATACTGAGACAGCCAATCTGATATGTGAGACAGCTGATAAGTGACTAACTGGAGGAACCCTGGAGAAAGAGTTGATTCACATGCTGGGCAGAATGGAACAGGACACAGAGAGATCTCATCAGGCTACTCAGAAGGGAGTAATATAAAATTTATGAATTGTTTATTTCTGGAATTTTCTGTTTAATATTTTCAGACTGCAGATAACCATGGGTAACTGCAATCGTGGAAAGGAAAAAAATGTGGGGATGGACGTTGGTACAATAAGGCAAAGTCTTAAACCTAGATTTAATGCTAAATATTTGCAGAATGTTAGACCTGATTAGTAAGACTTTTAGTTGAGTCATACTTTAATTTTCCAGAAGTAAGTATTTTCTTGAGCATAGGTCAACTATTTCTGCTAACTGTTCCCAGTATTATTTAACATAAGTATGCAAAATATGCCTGAATCTTCTGTCAATGCAGGAGATGCAGAAGACTGGGGTTTGATCCCTGGGTTGGAAAAATCCCCTGGAGGAGGAAATGGCAACCCACTCCACTATTCTTGCCTGGACAATCCCATGGACAGAGGAGCCTGTGGGCTACAGTCCATAGGATCACAACTGATTATGCACACACGCATTATTATTTATCTTGGAGTTTCAGAATATATTGATTTCATTTCTTCCCAGGAAATAATGATATTATATAAAGGTCAAAATATGGACAGATGATTTTCCCCCACCACAAGCGCCCAGTGTGGCATTATATTCACATATTTAGGCAAAAACTTATTTACCAGCAGTGAGAATTAGGCTGTAGATGTAACACCGCTTCTAATTGTACCCAAGGACTGCAAGTTTCTAATTAATAATTTTTTAATTCACAAAATCAAATAAAAAAGGACTGCTAAACAATGGAGCTTGCACAGAGAGGTATAATTCTGAAAACTGTTTAAAGGCAAGGACAATCGATTTCTCCGCTTCCAGGTTTATTGACTGTAAGATTTACAAACAGGAGGATAAAATGCTTCATGACACACAGAACAAAGGTAGTTGGTTTACTATGAATCTCTGCAAAATAATGTACTATCCATTTTAATTTACTTTAAATAGACTTTTCTGGAAGTTGAATTTGAGTTTTGAAGAAAAAGGCCACCATGGAGTTTTTTTGTTTGTTTGTTTCAGGGCTATAACTTTGTTTCTGTCCTCAGAGACATAAGTGAACCATCAAAAGTCATTCCCTTTATTTATCTTACAAGATTGCTTTTTAAAAGAATTATTAGTGAAATCCACATTTAATTAGGCAGAAAATAATTCCTATGAATTTACTCTTCATAGGGAAAGTGACTAAAATTTATGTTGTGTGTACAAGAAAATTCAGACTATTAGTTATGAGTTTGACATTTGATAGACAGTTGCTTTGGGAGAAAAAACAAATAAACTATTAAAGAGATCTTCCAGAAAGTATCTAAATTATAGTAACTTCGAGCAAAAGCCCTTGGTGTCTATAAAGTGAAGTGCTTTGTTTGTTTATCAGTGCTTTTTTAAAATTAATTTTTATTGGAGTATATTTGCTTGTAAAGTGTTGTGGTAGCTTCTGCTATACAGCAAAGTGATTCAGTTATATGTATATATTATGTATACATGTATATAACATATATATAACATACATATGTACATTCCCTTTTTCTTAGATTTCCTTTTCATATAGATCACTACAGAGCACTGTGTAGGGTTCTCTGAGTTGCACAGTAGGTTCTCATTAGTTATTTATTTTATGCATTGTGGTATTTATATATATGTCAATCCTAATCTTCAAATTCGTCCCAACTCCTCGTCCCTCCTTGGTATCCATAAGTTTGTTTTCTACATCTGTGTCTTTATTTTTGCCTTGTGAATAATTTCAACTGTACTAGTTTTCTAGATTCCATATACAAGCAATATTTTATGATATTTGTTTTTTTTTCTTTCTGACTGACTTAGTTTGTATGACAATCTCTAGGCCCACACACATCTCTGCATATGGCACTATTTTGTTCCTTTTTATAGTTGAATAATGCTCCATTGAATATATGTACCACATCTTCTTTATACATTCTTCTGTTGATGGACATTTAGATTTATTTGATGTCCTGGCTTTTGTAAACAGTGCTGCAAAAAATACTTGAGTGCCTGTATCTTTTTGAATTATAGTTTTCTCAGGGTATATGCTAGAGAAGGAAATGGCAACCCACTCCAGTATTCTTGCCTGGAGAATCCTGTGGACAGAGGAGCCTGGTGGGCTGCTGTCCATGGGGTTGCATAGAGTTGGACACAAATGAAGTGACTTACCATGCATGCATGGGAGAAGGAAATGGCAACCCACTCCAGTGTTCTTGCCTGGAGAATCCCAGGGACAGAGGAGCCTGGTGGGCTGCCATCTATGGGGTCACACAGAGTTGGACACGATGGGATTACTGTGTCATATGGTAGTTTAGGAACTACCAACTATGGCAGTTTTGAAACATGCCAAAGAATGTTCAAACTACCATACAATTGCACTAATTTCACATGCTAGCAAAGTAATGCTCAAAATTCTCCAAGCGAGGCTTCAACAGTAGTTGAACTTAGAGCTTCCAGATGTTCAAACTGGATTTAGAAAAGGCAGAGGAACCAGAGATCAAATTGCCAACATATGTTGGATCATATAAAAAGCAAAGAATTCCAAAAAAAAAAAAATCTGCTTCATTGACTACACTAAAGCCTTTGACTATATGGATCACAACAAACTGTGGAAAATTCTTAAAGAGATGGGAATACTAGACCATCATACCTTCCTCCTGAGAAACCTGTATGCAGGTCAAGAAATAACAAGACCAGACATGAAACAATGGATAGTTCTAAATAGGGAAAGGAGCACGTCAAGGTTGTATATTGTCACCTTGATTACTTAACTTATATGCAGAGTACATCATGCAAAATGCCAGGCTGGATGAAGCACAAGCCAGAATCAAGATTGCCAGGAGAAATATTAATAACCTCAGATATGCAGATGACACCACCCTACGGTGGAAGTAAAGAGGAACTAAAGAACCTCTTGATGAAGGTGAAAGAGGAGAGAGAAAAATTTGGCTTAAAACTCAACATTCAGAAAACTAAGATCACAGCATCTGGTCCCATCACTTCATGGCAAATAGACAGGGAAACAATGGAAACAGTGAAAGACTTTATTTTCTTGGGCTTAAAATTACTGCAGACTGTGACTGCAGCCATGAAATTAGGACTCTTGCTTCTAGGAAGAAAAGCTATGACAAAACTAGGCAGCTTATTAAAAAGCAGAGACGTTACTTTGCCAAAAAAATTCCATCCAGTCAAAGCAATGGTTTTTACAGTAATCGTGTATGGATGGGAGAGTTGGACCATAAAGAAGACTGGAAGTTGAAGAATTGATGCTTTTGAACTGTGGTGTTGGAGAAGACTCAAGACTCCCTTGGACTGCAAGGGGGTCAAAGCAGTCAATCCTAAAAAAAAAAGCTCAATCCTGAATATTCATTGGAGGAGTGGTGCTGAGGCTGAAGCTCCAATACTTTGTCCACCTGATGCGAAGAGCTGGCTCATTGGAAAAGACCCTTATGCTGGGAAAGATTGAAGGCGGGAAGAAAAGGTGATGACAGAAGATGAGATGATTTTATGGCATCACCAACTCAATGGACATGAGTTCGACCAAGCTCCAGGAGATGGTAAAGGACAGGGAAGCCTGGCATGCTGAGGCCCATGGGGTCACAAAGAGTTAGACTTGATTGAGCACTGAACAACAAATGCTAGCTCTATTTTTAGTTTTTTACAGAATCTCCATATTATTCTCAATAGTGTCTGTACCAACTTACATTCCTACCAACAAGTCCAAGCATTCCCTTTTCTCTACATCCTCCAGCATTTATTGTTTGTAGATTTTTTGATGATTGCCATCCAGACTGTTGTGAGGTGACACCTCAGTGTAGTTTTGATTTGCATTTCTCTAATAATTAGTGATATTGAGCATATTTTCATGTGTTTGTTGGCCATCTGTTTATCTTTTTGGAGGAATGTCTGTTTAGGTCTTCTATTCATTTGTCGATTGGGTGGTTTGTTTTAAATTGAGCTGCACTAGCTGTTTGAATATTTTGGAGATTACTCCCTTATCAGTTGCTTTGTTTACAATATTTTCCCCCATTCTAAGGACTGTTACTTTTGCTTTTATTTTCATTTGCTATGCAAAGCTTTTAAGTTTAAGTAGGTTACATTTATTTATTTTTATTTTCACTACCTTAGGAGGTGAGTCAGAAAAGATCTTGCTTCAATTTTTGTCAAGGAGTGTTCTACCTATGTTTTTCTCTAAGAGTTTTATAGTCTCCATGTTTACATTCCAGTCTTTAATCCATTTTGAGTTCATTTTTATGTATGGTGTTAGGGAGTATTCTTATTTCATTTATTGGAGAGACTGTCTTTTCTTCATTGCATATTCTTGCCTCCATTGTCATAGCTTAGGTGACCCAAAAAGGATCATGTACACCATGAATAAATGGGATTTATCCCAGAGATGCAGGATTCTTCAGTATCAGTTCAGTTCTGTCGTTCAGTCATGTCCGACTCTTTGCAACCTCATGCGCTGCAGCACACCAGGCTTCCCTGTCCATCACCAACTCCCGGAGCCTACTCAAACTCATGTCCATCATGTCAGTGAGGCCATCCAACCATCTCATCCTCTGTTGTCCCCTTCTCCTCCTGCCTTCAGTCTTTCCCAGCATCAGGGTCTTTTTCAGTGAGTCGGTTCTTTGCATCAGGTGACAAAAGTTTTGGAGTTTCAGCTTTGGCATCAGTCCCTCCAATGAATATTCAAGACTGATTTCATTTAGGATTGACTGGTTGGATTTCCTTGCAGTCCAAGGGACTCTCAAGGGTCTTCTCCAACACCACAGTTCAAAAGCATCAATTCTTCACCACACAGCTTTCTTTACAGTCCAACTCTAACATCCATACATAACTACTGGACAAACCATAGGATTGAGTAGATGGACCTTTGTTGGTAAAGTAATGTCTCTGCTTTTTAATATGCTATCTAGGTTGGTCATAACTTTTCTTCCAAGGAACGAACATCTTTTAATTTCATGGCTGTAGCCACCATCTGCAGTGATTTTGGAGCCCCCCCAAAATAAAGTCTGTCACCGTTTCCATTGTTTCCCCAACTATTTGCCATGAAGTGATTGAACCAGATGCTATGATCTTACTTTCCTGAATATTGAGCTTTAAGCTAAATTTTCACTCTCCTCTTTCAGTTTCATCAAGATGCTCTTTAGTTCTTCTTCACTTTCTGCCATAAATGTGGTGTCACCTACCTATCTGAGGTTATTTACATTTCTCCCAGCAGTCTTGATTCCTAGCTTGTGCTTCATCCAGCCTGGCATTTCACATGATGTACTCTGAATGTAAGTAAAATAAGCAGGGTGATAATATACAACCTTGACATGCTCCTTTGTCAACTGGGAACCAGTCTGTTGTTCCATGTCTAGTTCTAACTGTTGTTTCTTGATCTGACTACAGATTTCTCAGGAGGCAGGTAGGTGGTCTGGTATTCCCATCTCTTTAAGAATTTTCCACAATTTGTTGTGATCCACACAGGCAAAGGCTTTGGCATAGTCAATAAAGCAAAAGTAGATTTTCTTCAATATAGGCAAATCAATATGATATACCATGTTAACAAACTGAATAATAAAAGCCATATGACCATCTCAATAAATGCAGAAAAAAACTGCTGACAAAATTCAGCACCCATTTAAGATAAAACCTCTCCAGAAAGTGGGCATAGAGGGAATCAACCTCAACATAATAATGGCAATATACGGCACACCCACAGCGAACATCATTCTCAATGGCGAAAACCTGAAAGCATTTCCTGTAAGGTGAAGTTCTGAAAACAGTTTAACATCTACAAATAGAAACTTGATTTGGGCCATTTTTCCATGTCACTACAGGTGTAAGGTAGAAGAAGGTGTAATCTTGCCTGTTAGATAAGTGTTTCAGAAGGCTTCGGATTACTCATCAAGGATCATATCCATTTTCAGGACAGTAATCTTCAGATTTGAAATATTTTGGCATTCATTTTTATGACCTCTGGTTATTTCTGTGATTTACTTATTATACTGCATTTACCTCTTTAAAATCCAGCCAAGCTTTTCTCTCACACTTTTTTGTCTATGCTGTTTATCCCTCTGGCTATGAAGCTCACAAATGGTAAGTAAAGCCATGCTTTTCTTAGAGATAACATTGATGTTGTGATAGAAAACAAAGATTTAGAGCACTCACAGCTTGTAAGACTATTATCTGGAGTTGTTTATAACTTGTAAGCCCTGTTCCAGAGCCAGTGGAGTCATAGATTTTCTCTAGCATCACTTGCTATTCAACCATATAATTCTACCCACTAATCTGTAAGCATTTCCCAATCAGGCAAATCAAATTCTAATGATATCCTGTTAGGAAAACCCGGGAATTAGATCAAGTGGTAACAAGATTTACATAGAGGTTTCTGATCATATTTTAACAATGTCAGAGTTAATAAATATTCATTTCAAATCATATTGATATTTAAACCAGATGCTGGGTCATTAAAAAAAATAAAGCATTATAAATGTGTCATACATTCATAAAAGTGATCTTCTGAGAAAGAAACAGGTGATTCATTTTAGATATGTCTTTTAGAATTTATTTTCTGACATTAGTATTGCTATAACTATGGTGGAGTAGTTGTTAAATATAATTGTTCACATGTGCTGACATTTCCGTGCGCCCCCCCCACCCCCCGCCCCGAGGAATGGTTATCATTAATTTTACTGATAAGAGAGAGGGAAGCATGGAATAATGGGAAGAGCAAAGGTGCTGAAGCCAAATGGCCTGGATAATTTGAGGCCTACTTGCTGCTCTGTGAACTGGAGTGATTCAGTTAAACTCTCATGTTCTCAGTTACTGCCTCTGTAAAATGAAGATAATATAAATCACAGAAATTGTATACATGATTTACTGAGACTATGGGGAACAAAACATGGAAACTGTGAGGTGTCATATTGTTGTTCAGTTGCTGAGTCATATCTGACTCTGAGACACCATGAACTGCAACACATTAGGCTTCCCTGTCCTTCACTATATCCTGGAATTTGCTCAAATTCATGTCCATGAATTTGACGGTAATGCCATCCAACCATCTCATCCTCTGTTGCCTCCTTCTCCTCCTGCCTTCTATCTTTCCCAGCATCAGGGTATTTTCCAGTGAGACACCTTCTCTCATCATGTGGACAAAATATTGGAGCTTTAGCTTCAACATCAGTCTTTCCAATGAATATTCAGGGTTGATTTCCTTATTGACTGATAGGATCTCCTTGCAGTGTGTCATATATTTATAAGTTATTATTGTTATTCTACCACTACTTTTACAAAAATAGAACAGTTCAGTTCAGTTCAGTCACTCAGCCGTGTCTGACTCTTTGAGACCTCATGAATTGCAGCATGCCAGGCCTCCCTGTCCATCACCAACTCCCGGAGTTCTCTCAAAGTCCATCGAGTCAGTGATGCCATCCAGCCATCTCATCCTCTGTCATCCCCTTCTCCTCCTGCCCCCTCAATCCCTCCCATCATCAGAGTCTTTTTCAATGAGTCAACTCTTCACATGAGGTGGCCAACGTACTGGAGTTTCAGCTTAGCATCATTCCCTCCAAAGAACACCCAGGACTGATCTTTAGAATGGACTGGTTGGATCTCCTTGCAGTCCAAGGGATGCTCAAGAGTCTTCTCCAACACCACAG
>SJYQ01002078.1:632615-644037 GCA_006410935.1 Redunca redunca
ACATAGATTTCAGTAAATCTATTAAAGATTTTTTGTATTTATCCCTGCAGATCCAGAACACCATTATATATAAATTAAATTAATCTATTCAGCTTTTGGACTCAAAACCTCTGTCTAGATTTTTACCACCAGAGGATATTAAAGCTATTTGAGTTATTAAACTTGGAAATAAATAATATTACATTTTTATTATGTCATCATCCCCAAATGATTTTGCTTAATTTTCTTAGCTACCAAGCACAATTAAATTTACAGACACACTGGGCATAGGTAAAAAGTATCTGTTTAGATTCCATATATATCAGAATCATTGTTAAATCATGCTTTCTCTTTCCTAAGAAATCAACTTCCACAAATAGCTGCTGCAATGGCCACACTAAAGGTAGGAACATGATCTCATTTGGGGGGTCCGCTCAGAAAGCCAAATACTGAACAAAGAGTAACAAAAAATATGTAAGACAATGCCTAGTGGATTTGAGGATGAGCTGTTTAAAAGTAGATGTAAAGAAATATAAAAGTGAAAGTAAAGTTGCTCAGTCATGTCTGACTCTTTGCGACCCCATGGACTGTCGTCGCCAGGCTCTGCCATCCATGGGATTTCCCAGGCAAGAATACAGGAGTGGATTGCTATTTCCTTCTCCAGGGCATCTTCCCGACCCAGGGATGGACCCTTGTCTCCCGCATTGCAGGGAGACTCTTACCAGCTGAGCCACTAGGGAATATGGTATATTGCTTATTATAATATATATAGAAATGTTCTTGTGACTCCAGATACCTAAGATAGTACAGCTGATGCATATACATGGAGGGTATATGATCAGTAATCCAATTCGACACTGACAGACCTACTCTTTACCTTTAGAGAAGAGTCAGATATTTATTGATGCTGAAGTAATACAATATATAAATATGTAATTTAAAGAATAAAAATCTTATCCCCCCTCTACAGAATGTTCTCTGCATATGTTTGTGATGTATTTTTATAGATTTTGTCTTCTCTATCTCTGTGTGTCTCTCTATTTCTCTCTCTCCTTCCCCCACCTCTTTGTAGTATTTTATCTCTATTTTTCTTTTGTTTTCTAACTTAGATACTTTCAAATATGTTTGTTTCTTTGGCATGATTATTTTGGCCCAAGAGTTTGTCTTAAAAATATATTTCATTGTACATTTGCACATGGTATTGCAGGTCATGAATATATAATATGTTTTCTGTTTCTTACTAATAGAACTTTAGATTTTTTCTATTTCTTCTCTCTTAAAATGCTTAAGTCAATATCCTTCAGCTGAGTTTTCTCCATAGAAATGGATTTTATATTATACAGTTAGCAACAAAATCAACTCTTCTGCAAATCAACTCAAATTACAACTGTCTTGATAATTCGTATAAATACTTGTAACAATGCTTTTATTGGTTTTTCTTTACTCAGTGTTTAATCATTATTCATCTCACTACTTATTTGTTAAGCAGTATCATCTCACTTTTTTTTTTTTTTTTAACATTTCACAAAGTGCCTAAAATAGTGCCACACATAGAATTAAGTGTAATGTTCTGGGGGAGGGGGGGACGTTTACAGTCAGAGAAGTGTGTGGAATCAGACTTGATGCCATTGTGTATGTGTGGGTGTGCTTAGTCGCTCAGTCCTGTCTGAGCCTTGAGACGCCATGGACTAGCCCACCAGGCTCCTCTGTCCATAGGATTTCCCCGGCAAGAATATGGGAGTGGGTCACCATTTCCTTCTCTAAGGGATCTTTCCGACCCAGGGATTGAACCTGCATCTCCTGCATTGACAGACAGATTCTTTACCACTGAGCCACTTGGGAAGCCCCTATCAGCTGTATGTCAAATACATTTCTAAATATCTTGATTCAGTGTCTTCATCTTTCTGTAGGCTTTAATAGTAATCCCCAAAGTGGTTTTCCTTTGGTTGTGATCCTTCACTGAGATTTAAAATCCTATTTCCTTAATATACAGGTGTCAAATAAACACATGAAAAGATGCTCAACACCATTCATTATTAGATAAATAAAAATCAAAACTACAATGAGGTATCACCTCACACAGGTCAGAATGACCATCATCAAATATATATATATATATATCTACATCTATCTATCTATCTGTCTATCTATCTATCTATCTATATCTACAAACAGCAAATGGTGGAGAGGATATGAAGAAAAGGGAACCCTCCTGCACTGTTGCTGAGAAAGTAAACTGATATAGCCATTATGAAAATCAGTATGGAGATTCCTGACAAAGCTAGGAATAAATCTACTCTATGACCCAGCAAGCCCACTACTGGGCATATACCCTAAGAAAACCATAATTCTAAAAGACACAGATTCCCCCAATGTTCTTTGCAGCAATGTTTACAATAGCCAAGACATGGATGCCACTTAGATATTCATGAACAGATGAATGAATGAAGAAGTTGTGGTACATATATACCATGGAATGTTAGCAATAAAAAGGAACAAATTTTAGTCAGTTGTAGTGAGGTGGATGAACTTAGAGCCTCTTATACAGAGTGCAATAAGTCAGAAAGAGAAAAACAAGTATTGTATATTAAGAAATATATAAGGAATCTAGAAAAATGGTACTGATGAACCGAGTGAAGAGCAGACTTGTGGACACAGCTGGTGAAGGGTGGGACAAACTGAGAAAGTAGCACTGACATATATATACTATCATGTATAAAAGAGTTAGTGGGAAGTTGCTAAGTAACATAGGGAGCCCCGCTTGGCTCTGTGATGACCTAGAGGGGTGAGATGGGGGGACAGTAGGGAGATTTTAGAGGGAGGGTATATATAATTATGACTGATTCACTTTGTTGTATGGCAGAAACCAACATAACATTGAAAAGCAATTTTCCACTGATTAAAAAGTTTTTTTTTTTTTTTTTTAAGAAATCAGTTTCATTGGTCCACTGGTACCTATGGTTCATTTCCAGAAGCAGTAAAATCATTTTAATGGATTCTTTTGCTGATTCCTGTCTGAGTGCAGTGGTTTGGGGCTTTGTACCATGACATCTGCAAAGCTTTCTGGTGGTGGTGTTAGCCAACCATCTGTAAAGACTCCTACCATAGCTTTCATCAGTACTTCCAGAAATGCATCATTCACCACCAACAGGACCACAGGTATGATTAATATCTGCAAATATTTACTAAAATCAACTATGCACAAGGTGCTTTACATAAATTAACAATAATTTGCAAAAATTCCTGCAAGTTATCCATTACTACATTTTAGAGATGAGAGAAATAAGACTCAGATAATTCAAATCAGGTTTGCAAAGTTATACAGCTTGTGAGTTACAAGGTTACATCATGTCACATAAATATAAAAGTCTATTCTCCTTTGAATAGATTTAAATAGTGGTTATCAATCCAGACAGCCCATTAAAATCACTAAAAAGAGTAATAATAGGCATCTCACTAAACCAATTAAGTTAGATCTCTGAGGGTGGGGCTGAGGCTTTAGCAATTTAATCACTCTAGAAGAGTCTAATGTACTAAAAGCTATTCTTTTAGAGAAACTCAAGATCTGACAGTTCTATTGAGACTTTCAGACTATGCATGTTTTAACACACCCTTGATTTCTATGATAGAAATTATAATATATTCAATATAAACCAGCATGAAACATATCACTAATAAATTCCTTAGTGATGGAAGGGGACTCAACAGATAATTTGTCTCTCCTCAAGGTTTTTATGCTGAAAAGAAGCTTTCCTAGAAAAATAAGAAAACTTTCCTATGACTATACTATTGCTTTCTTATTGTGGGCCACAATAGTATTAATCTTTAAATTCCTTTATTTGTACAGTCATTGCAATATATGAAAACTCTCACGAATTATACATTAGCTTATTTGATGTGCTCATTAGGAAAAGGAAGAAGACTCCGTGTTTAATTGAATAGTTTGATTTCTTTTGTTAGTTGTTGACATTAAGTTTATGTATAGCCAATTTGAGAAGGTATATTTTAGAAGGATCAAAAGAAGATTTTGATAAGGTATAAAGTTTTAATTGATATAGATGTTTAAATTGCCTTAAATGTAAAGGATGAAGGTTAATCTGATTTTAATTGTATGCATTATATATGTATCTTCACATGTTAAATAATAAACTTGAAATATATAGGTAACAGATTGGGTGTCTTTAAGCACCATAAGGAAGTGTGGCCATGATCTTCATGCCATGCCTGGAAACAGAAGCCATTGAATAAGTATGTACTGAGTGGTCCGTCTAGTCAAGGCTATGGTTTTTCCAGTGGTCATGTATACTGTGAAGAAGGCTGAGTGCCAAAGAATTGAAGCTTTTGAACTGTGGTGTTGGAGAAGACTCTTGAGAGTCCCTTGGACTGCAAGGAGATCCAACCAGTCCATTCTGAAGGAGATCAGCCCTGGGATTNTATTATATGTAAATTATTGATAACCTAAAAAAAAAAAAAATACATGGTTGAAAGGTTTCTCCAAAATTCAGAAATATATTTTAAGTAGTTTGAAAAGCAACGTGAGAATAAAATGTCCATTTTTGTTTCTCCTTGAAATACATACAAAGTCATTTTTTGACCAATAATCTTGCTATTCAAATTGTGCTCTGCACATTGTCATCAGTGGTATCAGCTGAGTGTTTGTTATAACTGCAGAAACTCAGAGCCCCCTGTTGTTTAGTTGCTAAGTTGTGCCCGACTCTTGCAACCCCATGGACCATAGCCCCACCGAGCTCTTCTGTCCATAGGATTTACCAGGCAAAAATACTGGATTGAGTAGCCATTTCCTTCTCCAGGGAATCTTCCTAACCCAGAGATTGAACCTCCGTCTCCTGCACTGGCAGGCAGATTCTTTACCACTGAGTCTCCAGGGAATCCCAATGCAATTATACATATCTATATACATGTACTTTTTATATTGTTTCCATTATGGTTTGTAAAAAGATGCTGTGTGTAGTTCTCTGTGCACTATTCCTATGTTTTAATGTACAATAATTTTTCAAGCATCTCTGTGTGTGTTTCTTGTTATATTGAACGATCTTTCAAATATAAGTAGTTAAGGAACACAGGTCCTAATGCCAACCCTTGCAACTGTTGGACATATGACGCTAGGCAAGTGATCAGTGTCTCTAGACTCAGATTTCTCTTCTTAGAAATGACAGTGTTGATGTAGACAGTCTCTGGAACCTCCACCTCCATCATTCCATGACATTGACATCATATCAGCATCATTTTCATAAAGTTGCTGATACATCGAAGTTAAATCCTTTTGCTTATGATACTAATCAGAAAAAAAAAACAACTTGTTTTACACAGTCTGCAACCATGAAAAAATAAGCAAAATATTAAGAACAAGTAAGATGTCTATTCAGTTTGCTGAGATAGTTTGATCTGTATCAATAAACATTTGCAGGAGAATCGTAGCTAGTGCTCAAATGCAATACTTCCATAACTTACTCATCCCTGCCTTTTCACAGCAGCAGACTGTTCAGTGCTTTGTTAAGCCCCCAGCTAGTTCTTACTCACAGACTCTATTTCTGAGAATGCAATTGATTTTTGAAGTTAACGTTCCCAGTCTCAAGGTATCTAGTAGAGCAAGAGGTTATGAATATAACAGGGAGATTTTATTTTCCTCAAAGCCTGCTCTGAATTCAGAATTTTACTAAAGGTGAAGAGAGCAGTGAGCCAATGCCACATCCAACCCAGTGGGGAGGAAGGGAATGAACAGGAGGCAAATGAGAATTCAAGGAGAGCTGTAAACAAATCTGTCCCACTTACATTAAATATGAAGAATCACGTTTAACATCTCCAGACTGCTTCACTGATCTTGATATCTCAGCTTATTATTGCCCTCAGTTCTAGAGTTTAACATCTACTTATAAGTTATGAACTGTATTTGGTAATGAGGATACAAATGTGAGAGATAAAGTCTGATCCTCTGTCCCCTCTCTCTCAGTCTCCAGCATTGCTGGCTGAGTCCTTGGTTTCCTAAAACATGAATCACTTGCACTGAACATTTTTTTCAACTCTCGTTGCAGAGAATAGAAGTGCAGACATAGAAGGCCCTTCACGATATGACTACTGCTTACTTTTCTTATCCCATCTTTGTCTTTACCTATTCTTATACTCTCGGATCTACTGGAATCTCTGCATCCCGCTCTTAATTTGACTTCAGTAGATGGACCAAGCTATTCAGTTTCATTGCCTTTACATATCATTCCATCTTGCCAGAGTGACTTTCCTGACTCTCTTCACTTTGTTAGATCCCACTAGGTTTTCACGTATCAGCTTAGCTTTCCAGGCTTTAGACACCCATTCTAATGCATAGGACTGGTGATCCATTATTGTATCCACACAGGAAATACCTCTTTTATCTACTGTAGAATGCTACCATCTATTTACCACTCTAGGTCATACAATTCTTTCGGTCAACCAGACCATTGTTTGGCCAGTATATGCACAAATATATTTTCATAAAAATAAATTATTAAATAAACAACCCTAAGAGGTAGCTAGTCATATAACTCTGCAATTTATAGTTGAAGAAATGTTAAAGATCTTATCCCAAACCCAGATCAGTAGGTAAAATATATTTACTTGTATGAATAAATTACATGCTTTTCTCCATTGGAATGTCACTTTATCTCATGTTGAACAAAATCAGTGATGGGGAGAAATATCAAAACTGCAAAAGCACCAACAGGAGAGAGAGGTGAATTCTATGATTCATGATGGTCTGTTGACACACAGCATGTTCTCAGGAGAAATGCAGGAGAAGGGGTTTGGGAAGTGAGATGACCCTTTAAATGAATTTTTAATAAATGAAATTTCAAGTCATTTTCTCAAAGAAATAAGAGTGGCAATATCTATTTTTATCAACTTCCATCATTTTGTTGTTGCTGCTGTTTCCAAAAATACGAGATTGGTTCTGAACATTTTACAGATTAGAGAATAAGTTTATCTACTGTAATTTTAATTAAAAAAAAATAAAGCAGGTTTAATCACAAGTGACTTTGAATAGGGCCATTTGCCATCTGACTTTCTGCCTTTGAAAATTTTTAAATTAATTTATTTTTCACTGTGTAGTTATTTTTAATGTCTAGTTTATGATTTGAGGGCCAGAGTTTTCTCCCAGACTCAGGTTCATAAATTTTCAATTGGCTTGTGAGGCCAGTAGGGGTACTTCTTGTCTAATTTGGTTTCAGAAGTCTTCAGTGGTCATCTGGATCAAATGGAATTATATCCCTCATCTCCAACTCTTTTTCATATTCTGAATCCTGGTCTTCCAGAGAGACAAAAACTCAGTACAACTTTTCACATCTTCTGTTTCTTCACTACCTACCTGGGCACTATATTTATACTCTGGCATAGGAAACTTCAGGGCAGTAAACTTCTTTTCAAAGTCGTCCACCAAGTCAGCCTTAGCCATGTTGGCCTTGTAGTAAATCCAGTCAGTGGCAGGTGGCTTCTGAGGAAGAGTAGCCAACCTGGGGTGACGGTCTCATTCTAGGATTTTAAGGAGTTAGCCAAGGACTTCTGGTTTCTGGAAGTGATCTCTCCAAATCTACACAGCCCATGGCTTTTAGAGCAAGTTTCCATCCAATGATTTTGAGATCCTTCACTGACCCCTGGCACAGCCCACAGTTCACAGCAGCCAATTTATTTATTTTTAATTGGAGGACAGTTACCTTAAAATGGGCTTCCCTGATAGCTCAGTTGGTAAAGAATCTGCCTGCAATGCAGGAGACCCAGTTCAATTCCTGGGGTGGGGAGGTCCACTGGAGGAGGGATAGACTACCCACTCCAGTATTTTGGGGCTTCCCTCTGGCTCAGCTGGTAAAGAAGCTGCCTGCAATGTGGGAGACCTGCATTCAACCCCTGGGTTGGGAAGATCACCTGGAGAAGGGAAAGGCTACTCACTTCAGTATTCTGGCCTGGAGAATTCTATGGTTTGTATAATCCATGGGGTCACAAAGAGTCTGACATGACTGAGCATCTTTCACTTTCACTTTCTTTACATTACAATATTGTATTAGGTTCTGCCTTACATCAAGATGAATCAGCTATTGGTATACATACGTCTCCCCTCTCTTGAACCTCCCTCCTACATCCCATCTCTCTAGGTTGTCACAGCACACCATATTTGAATTCTCTGCATCATATAGCAAATTCCCACGGGTTGTCTATTTTATACATGGTAATGTATTTGTTTCCATGTGCTCTGCTCTGCTTAGTTGCTTAGTCATGTCTGACTCTTTGCCACTCCACGGACTGTAGGCATCTATGTCTATGGGGATTCTCCAGGCAAGAATACAGGAGTGGGTTGCTATGCCCTCTTCCAAGGGATCTTCCCAACCCAGGAATCAAACCCAGGTCTCCCACATTGCAGGCAGATTCTTTACTGTCTGAGCCACCAGGGAAGCATTTGTTTCCGTGCTACTCTCAGTTCATCCCACACTCTCCTTCCCCTACTGTGTCCACAAGTTTGTTCTTTATGTTTGCATCTCCTTTGATGCCCTGCAAATAGGTTCATCAGTACCATCTTCCTAGATTCCATATATATGCGTTAATATGCATTTGTTTTTCTCTTTCTGACTTACTTTACTCTATATAATAGGCTCTAAGTTCATCCATCTAAATTTTATTTGAGCTGTTTTCTTCTCCTTTTAAAAGGAATTCTACTTAAATTTTGACAAATTTTAAGGGCCCTTAATGATAAGAGCTTAGGCAATATATCATTGGCATACACTTACTACCAAATATTTTTTCTAGTTCATTATTAAATTTTCAAACATACATAAAAGTTAAAAGAATGAACCACTAAGATTCAACATAAATTTGGCACTTGTTAACATTTTCCGTATGTGCCTCATGGTACTTCACTCCTAAATACTCCACCATTGTCTCCTAAAAACAAAAGCATCCTCTTATATAACTGGATCCTCTTATATAACATCCTCTTATATAACTTATCTGACCTATGAAAACTAACCATAACACCCCAACTTCATCTAATATCCTGTTTATGTTTCAATTTGCTGAGTTGACTTCAATAAGTATGTTACTATTGCTTTTTTAGGACTTAGATTTTTTTAAGTTTATTAATTGGTCTCAATTCTCATCTCTCTTTAGNTATTCCTTTTTTAGGACTTAGATTTTTTTAAGTTTATTAATTGGTCTCAATTCTCATCTCTCTTTAGCCTATTTTCATCTATAGCAGTTCCACTTTCTTTTATTTGTTTGTTTTTCATGACAATGGTATAATTGATGTTTTAAGCCTCTGGGTCAGTTATTTTATACAATATTCCTAATATTTGCATTATTTTATTGTTTTCTTGTAGTGTCACTTAATTGTTCCTCTACTCCCATATTTGTTTATAAACTGGGATTTGGAAACAATGCCTGAATTAGATGCAGGTAAAATATTTTGGCAGGTGCACTTAACAGGTGAGATAGTGTACTTCACATTTCAGCATAAATGAAAGCACATAGTACCAGTTGGTCTCCTTAGCAATGATGCCAGATTTGGCTACTTGGTTAAGATTTGACCAATAGATATCTTTGTTATAAAGATTAGTTTCCTCTTTGATTTTAGCAAACAGTTGGGTGTGGAGTCATACTTTGACATATGAAAATTATCTTACAATTTGAATTCATCAAATACCTTTTCCCCAATAATTTTATTGTTCATTGATTATCTAAGGTACAATCAATTATATCATTGGATTCTGTGAAAAGATGACTTTTTAACTTGCATCATTTCTTTAATATTATTTATACATCATTAATTTGTGTAAAAAGTTTTCTCTCAACAAACTTTAATGAATTAGAAACATTTGTTAAAAAGATGGAAAAATGGTCAACTCTTCTCTTTTAATTATTAATTTCAGAATAAAATATTGACATGGTAGTTATCTCCCTATGTGGCAAAAAGTTTTTTTTTTTAATTTGTGGTTAAGTGCAGATAGTCTTTTTCTATAGATGGTAGTTGTTTCTATAGATACTCTTTTTCTTTAGATATAATAGATTCACTGCCTCTAAACAGAGGGGAGCCTAGAGGAAATTGGCTGGAAAACATTGGATTCTAATCTAATTTAGGTCTACAGCTTCTAAGTTTTCTTATTTTTAAATCAAGAACAACTGCTTAAACTTTTTCAGCCTCATTATTCATTTACCCATATATTTTCATGGACATCTATTAAATGCTAGTATGTGAATCAGTTCTTTTTTACGGCCAGAATTCTATTTGGTTCAGTTCAATTCAGCTGCTCAGTCGTGTCTGACTCTTTAAGACCCCATGGACTGCAGCTTGCCAGACTTCCCTGTCCATCAACAACTCCTGGGGCTTACTCAAACTCATGGCCATCGAGTTGGTGATGCCAGCCAACCATCTCATCCTCTATCATCCCCTTTTCCTCCTGCCTTCAATCTTTCCCAGCATCAGGGTCTTTTCCAAAGAGTCAGTTCTTCATATCAGGTGGCTAAAGTATGGAGTTTCAGCTTCTGCATCAGTCCTTCCAATGAACACCCAGGACTGATCTCCTTCAGAATGGACTGGTTGGATCTCCTTGCAGTCCAAGGGACTCTCAAGAGTCTTCTCCAACACCACAGTTCAAAAGCATCAATTCTTCAGCACTCAACTTTGTTTATAGTCCGACTCTCACATCCATACGTGACTATTGGAAAAACCATAGCTTTGACTAGATGGACCTTTGCTGGCAAAGTAGTCTCTGTTTTTTTAATGTGCTGTCTATGTTGGAGCCTCATGGAATTTTTAGATTTCAATGCCTTCTACGTTGTATTTGTTGTTTCTGTTTTTGTTTAAAAATATCAATAAAACTTCCATGATGACTTCAATGTAGACTGAGTAATATTTATATTAAAAATTAAATTGCTAGTTTTTATTTCCTATTCCTTTAGAAATGTCATAAATACTGATGGATAGTTTTTGAAGGGAATTCTTTCTGGTTTCAGCAACCTTTGAAAAACAGCATTTTTCCTTGCAAACTGCATGTAATCTTTCTGATAGACATTTACCAACTGTTGGAAAATAACCACGTGATTGCTATTTCTTAAAAACAGCAGACATAGGAAAGAAGACTGATGACTTACTGAAGAAATATTTTTTCCAAGTAATTTAGAGAAGAATTGTCTGCATATTCAAGTCAGCTACACTTGAAGATTAAAAAAAAAAAAGAGATCCCCATGTAGAGATTGAAGAGTTTGTCCTTTAAAAAATTCAACAATCCTTTAAATTATGTCATGGAATTTTTGCTGAAATTCCATAATACAAGGAGGCCACAGTCTACTTTATGTTGATGAAATATGAGCACTTGTTTAGCTGTTAACATTAACTAAAGTGGAGTAATCTAGAATGACCTCATTATTGCTTTTAATTGTATCTCCACATTTCCCAGGAAAAGATCAC
>SJYQ01002078.1:647360-679961 GCA_006410935.1 Redunca redunca
ATAATAAAAGCTATATATGACAAACCCACAGCAAACATTATCCTCAATGATGAAAAATTGAAAGCATTTCCCCTAAAGTCAGGAACAAGACAAGGGTGCCCACTTTCACCACTACTATTCAACATAGTTTTGGAAGTTTTGGCCACAACAATCAGAGCAGAAAAATAAATAAAAGGAATCCAAATTGGAAAAGAAGTAAAACTCTCACTGCAGATGACATGATCCTCTACATAGAAAACCCTAAAGACTCCACCAGAAAATTACTAGAGCTAATCAATGAATATAGTAAAGTTTCAGGATATAAAATCAACACACAGAAATCCCTTGCATTCCTATACACTAATAATGAGAAAATAGAAAGAGAAATTAAACAATTCCATTTACCATTGCAACGAAAAAAATAAAATACTTAGGAATATATCTACTTAAAGAAACTAAAGACCTATATATAGAAAACTATAAAACACTGGTGAAAGAAATCAAAGAGGACACTAATAGATGGAGAAATATATTATGTTCATGGATCGGAAGAATCAATATAGTGAAAATGAGTATAGGACCCAAAGCAATCTGTAGATTCAATGCAATCCCTATCAAGCTACAAACAGTATTTTTCACGGAGCTAGAACAAATAATTTCACAATTTGTATGGAAATACAAAAAAAAAAACCCTCAAATAGTCAAAGCAATCTTTAGAAAGAAGAATGGAACTGGAGGAATCAACCTGCCTGACTTCAGGCTCTACTACAAAGCCACAGTCATCAAGACAGTATGGTACTGGCACAAAGAGACAAATATAGATCAATGGAACAAAATAGAAAGCCCAGAGATAAACCCACACACCTATGGACACCTTATCTTTGACAAAGGAGGTAAGAATATACAATTGAGAAAAGACAATCTCCTTAACAAGTGGTGCTGGGAAAACTGGTCAACCACTTGTAAAAGAATGAATCTAGAACACTTTCTAACACCATACACAAAAATAAATTTGAAATGGATTAAAGATCTAAATGTAAGACCAGAAACTCTAAAACTCCTAGAGGAGAACATAGGCAAAACTCTCTCCAACATACATCACAGCAGGATCCTTTATGACCCCAGAATATTGGAAATAAAAGCAAAATAAACAAATGTGGCCTAATTAAACTTAAAAAGCTTCTGCACAACAACAGAAACTATAAACAAGGTGAAAAGACAGCATTCATAATGAGAGAAAATAATAGTAAATGAAGCAACTGACAAACAACTAATCTCAAAAATATACAAGCAACTTATGAAGCTCAATTCCAGAAAAATAAATGACCCTATCAAAAAATGGGCCAAAGACCTAAACAGACATTTCTCCAAAGAAGACATACAGATGGCTAGCAAACACATGAAAAGATGCTCAACATCACTCATTATCAGAGAAATGCAAATCAAAACCACAATGAGGTACCACTTCACACCAGTCAGAATGGCTGTGATCCAAAAGCCTATAAGCAATAAATGCTGGAGAGGGTGTGGAGAAAAGGGAACTCTCTTACACTGTTGGTGGGAATGCAAACTAGTACAGCCACTATGGAGAACAGTGTGGAGATTCCTTAAAAAACTGGAAATAGAACTGCCTTATGACCCAGCAAACCCACTGCTGGGCATACACACCGAGGAACCCAGAGTTGAAAGAGACACGTGTGCCCCAATGTTCATCACAGCACTGTTTATAATAGCCAGAACATGGAAGCAACCTAGATGTCCATCAGCAGACTGGATAAGAAAGCTGTGGTACATATACACAATGGAGTATTACTCAGCCATTAAAAAGAATACATTTGAATCAGTCCTAACAAGGTGAAAGAAACTGGAGCCTATTATACAGAGTGAAGTAAGCCAGAAAGAAAAACACCAAAACAGTATACTAATGCATATATATGGAATTTAGAAAGATGGTAATGATAACTCTGTAAGTGAGACAGCAAAAGAGACACAGGTGTATAGAACAGTCTTTTGGACTCTGTGGAAGAGGGAGAGGGTGGGTTGATTTCGGAGAATGGCATTGAACCATGTATAATATCATATATGAAACGAATCACCAGTCCAGGTTCAATGCATGATACTGGATGCTTGGGGCTGGTGCACTGGGACAACCCAGAGGGATGGTATGGGGAGGGAGGAGAGAGGGGGGTTCAGGATGGGGAACACGTGTATACCTTTGGTGGATTCATTTTGATGTATGGTAAAACCAATATAATATTGTAAAGTAATTAACCTCCAATTAAAAAAAATAACATATCTTTTAAAAAAGCACTTCTTATGAGGGTTAAATGGGATGACGTGATGCAGGTAATTAGCATATGGGCATGTTCAGTGAACATTAGCTCTTGCTATTGTTGCTATTGCTCTAAAGTCTAACAAAAATAAAACCTACCCAGCTATAAAGGCTACAGTTTGTTATTTCTAAGAATAATCCTAAGTCGTCCTAAGATCAGAAGGTGTCATTTTACTACGATAATCACTGCACTTTTTTCTGTAAAGAATCTCATAACTCTAGGCGAGCTTCTCTTTTGGGGAAGATACATGCTTGCTTGCAACCATTCTGCTCCTCCCTCTCTGCCCACTGGCTGGATAATCATTTAATGTTTTGTCTTTTTTGTGCAGGATGCCACAAACCCAATCAGAAAGAGTTTTGTCAGAATCTCCTGATTCAGGGCAATATAGCTTTCAGTTGATCAATCAGTGAAGACCCCTACCAATTTTGTAAAGATCTCTTGGTTCTTGTGCCTGGAAAAGAATACAAAGTTATTATAGAAAGTATTTCCTAATATATTCCCAGCACAGTGTTAAAGTTATTCTACTATTTGAGTTAAAAAAATATTTCTTCTGATGTTTGCCTGAATTCCTTTTCTCTTCTCTTTTTGTATTGCCCAATTTTAAAATAACACTTTAATTTTCCCTAGAAAATACTCAATATTCAAATAAAATTATGTTTTTCTCTCTATATTCACCTCTGAACAATATTTATATATCTTTTCAAAGTGTTCCAGTGAAAGTGAAGTCGCTTAGTCATGTCCAACTCTTTGAGATCCCATGGACTATAGCCTTCCAGGCTTCTCTGTCCATGGGATTTTCCAGGCAAGAGTACCGGAGTGGGTTTCCCTTTCCTTCTCCAAGTAGTGTCCTGATCAAATGATTGTGGAGATTGGGTAATTCCAATATTTTCCTTGCGGGGGAGGAATTGGAGTTACTGACTGAGTGTGAAGACAATTTATTATTTTACCAGAGAGAAATGAGCATCTCAAAAGAAGCTGATTTCTTCACATCTCTTCTACATAACAAAACCAAGTTATTCTCCAGTATTCATATTCAAGAGAGAACTGGAAGAGAATTGCCAAGAGGTAAATGAGAAGAAGTTGTGAAATTATAGTATTGATATACTTAAATTGGAGAAGGCAATGGCACCCCACTCCAGTACTCTTGCCTGGAAAATCCTAAATGGATATTTTTAAAGGCCAAGATTATTATGTAACATATGGACATTTAATATGAAGAGGCAAAATTTAGATGTGTGCTAGTCAGTGAACAGTTTCAATGAATAGTTTCTTTTTACCAATGAAGTATTAGGCTAAATATTCTCTTTCACACACACACATGTGCACACACACACACACACACACAATGCACACAATTTAAGTACATGAACTGTGAATAGGTAATACCTTTAAATGTTATAACTTAAAAATTTTGGCTGCACTGGGTCTTCATTGTGGTGTGCAGGCTTCTCCCTACTTGTGTCCGGGTTTCTCTCTACTTGTGTCTCGTGGGCTCCAGGGCATGCAGTTGGGGCAGACGGGCTTTCTAGTTGTATCATATAGGCCTACTTGCCTGGTGGCATGTGAGATCTTAGTTTGTTGACCAGGGATCAAATCTGTGTCCCCTGAAGTGGAAGGTGGATTTTCAACCACTAGACCACCAGGGAAGTGTTACTCACTCAGTTGTGTCCAACTCTTTGTGATCCCATTGACTGTAGCCCACCAGGCTCCTCTGTCCATGGAATTCTCCATGCAAGAATAGTGGAGTGGGTAGCCATTCCCTTCTCCAGGAGATCTTCTTGACCCAGGTATTGAACCCAGGTCTCCTGCATTGCAAGCAGATTCTTTACCATCTAAGCCACCAGGGAAGCCCCCACAAAATGAAAAAATAAAAATAAATAAAAGTAGAAAAATGAAAAAAAAACAAAAACCCAACAACAAGGCTTCCTCTCGCTTTTTCCTTCTCAGACCCTAGGTCCTCTTCAAAGACAACTATTATGAAATCTTTTGTATAGTCTGCTGGACTATCTGTACATAAACATAAGCTCACATATTACATATGGTTCCATTACTGATATGTGATGTAAGCCCACTATTAAAACTCCCCTTGTATGTCATAACTATCTATTTGTGTCAATGAGTATAAATTTCCATTTAAAGCAGCAAATACTGTATGTGGGGAGACTAAGCATGGAGGAGGAGGAAGAACCCTCTTGAAGGAATTTCTCCAGGTGTCCTCTTCCTACTCACAATAGGAGGATCAGAGGAATCTCAGCTCTTGTGAGAAAACACACACACACACACACACAATTTACATAACTTTAAGATCTCCCTAACCCCAAAGGCTTGGATTAGTTTGGCCTCAAATAAAGCCTAGTTTCCCTCTTCTAGTATAGATTTATAACTTCTGGAAAATAGTATCTATTACTCTTGCTTCCGGTGAATAACACATTAAATACATTTTGTGTATTTTTTTGCTTTACCCAAACCTGCTATTTGCATAGCCCATTATTTTATTTTCTTTCCTTGTCCTTGCACCACTGTAAAATGAGATTCCAGTGATTTTAATTACATCAATAGCAAAATCTGATCTTTAGCAATTACAAAGCTTTCCGAAGCAGACTTCATGTTTATTTCTTGTTGGCATTACTACCTAAAGCCAAAATGTCTCACATAAACTTCTGATATAAATTATTAATTGTGCTAAAAGCAAGACATTTATTTTACAAGCTGTACTGAGGTACAATAGTGGCAAATTGCCACCATTATTTATTGAATAATTAATTTATCTAAGATATTTATAGGTACGTAGAAGGTACATATGATAAATATTATTATTTTAGTGATTAAGTTATCCTGTCATTTATAAAAATATGAATCTTAAATAAATTTTGATACTCAGGTAAATGTATACTCAGTGCTCAGGTGTGCGTATGTGGTGATATTTTCTAGTACTGAAAACCACCTCATTTGCAGAGAGAGATTGACAGACATTCCTATACTACAGTAAATTAAATTTCCTAAAGTGAATGTATCCTAACTCAAACTAGTGTATCCGGGTCAGGTGACTCATTTAGCAATACCAGTAAGTTCACTTTAAGTGCAATATGACAGGGAGAGAAACAAAATGAGACAAAGGGAGAAGCATTTGTGAGTATATTAATAAGCATCTAGTCATATTTTTTTAAATATCAATAACGGGCAAATACCAATTAAGTCACTGCTGCTGCTACTGCTAAGTCGCTTCAGTCGTATCTGACTCTGTGCGACCCCATAGATGGCAGCCCACCAGGCTCCCCTGTCCCTGGGATTCTCCAGGCAAGAACACTGGAGTGGGTTGCCATTTCCTTCTCCAGTGCATGAAAGTGAAAAGTGAAAGTGAAGTTTCTCAGTCGTGTTCGACTCTCAGTGACCTCATGGACTGCAGCCTACCAGGCTCCTCCATCCATGGGATTTTCCAGGCAAGAGTACTGGAATGAGTTGCCATTACCTTCTCCAATTAAGTCACTACAGTATGTCTATTTATATTTATAAAATATATTGTGAAAGGTAAATGGAAATGAAAAAAATTATTTGGTCATTCTGAATATTATGCAGATAAATGTAAATCAGGAAAAAAATTTCTTGTCAAGCATTTACTTCTGCTTAATAGAATTGCTCACCAGTCAATAAGAGTTATATTCCAGACATTAAGGTAAATGCTAGATATAAAAAGAGAAACCAGGAAGACCTAAGTAGTTAAAGAATCCGAGAAATAATTGTAATGTGATATAATGAGTACTGGGACGTAGGGTGAGGGGTCATTTACCTACACAAGGGATGAAAATCTGATTGAGGAGTCAAAGATTTTCTGAAAGAGACAATACATTAGTTGAACAGACTCTACATTATTTAGGATAGAGGGCAGTGCAAAGAAAGCAAACATTCTTTGGAAATAAGTTATCAAGTAACATTTGATATCAAGAGAATATTTAAGACAAACAAGTGGATGTTAGGGCTATGAAAAATTAAAGCACTTACCCTGTAGAAGATGCTGCTAGACTGCAGGGCAGAAAAAGTAGGTGGAATAGTTCCCAGAAGCCAGCAGTTCTGAGCTTTTCAAAAATACAAAGAATAAGAAAGCCATGCATACACATGCATACACGTAAATATCCACTACAGATAGAAGAGACACAAAGCTACTGGGCAATTTGATTTCCGCTAGATGGAAAATCTGAAATAAATGGTAACACTTGTTGGAAACCTTATTTTTTTTAATATGTGAAGTTAATTTAATTTCTTTTAGAAGCTTCAACTTTAAAGTACTCAGAATTGAATAAGAAGTAAAATATTGAGCTCAAGAAAAGTTCATCAAAGAGTTCTATCATCTTTGAATGTCTAGGGAAACTGAGAAAGAATCTTCTAAACACCCTGACTGTTCTGGAGGTTCCAGACCCAGAGGAACAGCTAAGGAAAGGAACAGCTATAATCAGAGTTGCTAGAATACTAACATCTGAAAAACTTAAGAAAGATGAAAAACCAAGAATGATACCAAAACAACATCTATAATTATTCATTTATCTTTAACATAAATTTCCTATGTAAAATAATTACACTCCTTTTTATAATAGTTTGTTCTTTTAACTAAACTATCAGAATATCAATACAAATTTTGCAGATAAAATAACACTTTCTGGATGGCATCACTGACTCGATGGACATGAGTTTGAGTGAATGGAGTTGGTGATGGACAGGGAGGCCTGGAGTGCTGCGATTCATGGGGTCGCAGAAAGTAGGACACGACTGAGCGACTGAACTGAACTGAATAAAGTTTCTTCTCCAAGCATTAAAAAAATGATAATTGGTTCACTTTCCTTTACATAGAATTTAATAACTTAAATGTCTTGGTATTAGGAGTAGTGTCTAAAGTGTGTCTGTACAATCAGAGCAGAAAAAGAAATAAAAGGAATCCACATTAGAAAAGAAGAAGTAAAACTCTCACTGTTTGCAGATGACATGATCCTCTACATAGAAAACCCTAAAGACTCCACCAGAAAATCACTAGAGCTAATCAATGAATATAGTAAAGTTTCAGGATATAAAATCAACACACAGAAATCCCTTGCATTCCTATACACTAATAATGAGAAAGTAGAAAAAGAAATTAAGGAAACAATTCCATTTACCATTGCAACAAAAAGAATTAAATACCTAGGAATATATCTACCTAAAGAAACTAAAGACCTATATATAGAAAACTATAAAACACTGATGAAAGAAATCAAAGAGGACACTAATAGATGGAGAAATATACCATGTTCATGGATCGGAAGAATTAATATTGTGAAAATGAGTATACTACCCAAAGCAATCTACAAATTCAATGCAATCCCTATCAAACTACCAGCGGTATTTTTCACAGAACTAGAACAAATAATTTCAAGATTTATATGGAAATACAAAAAACCTCGAATAGCCAAAGCAATCTTGAGAAAGAAGAATGGAGCTGGAGGAATCAACTTGCCTGACTTCAAGCTCTACTACAAAGCCACAGTCATCAAGACAGTATGGTACTGGCACAAAGACAGAAATATAGATCAATGGAACAAAATAGAAAGCCCAGAGATAAACCCACACACCTATGGACACCTTATCTTTGATAAAGGAGGCAAAAATATACAATGGAGTAAAGACAATCTCTTTAACAAGTGGTGCTGGGAAAATTGGTCAACAACTTGTAAAAGAATGAAACTAGATCACTTTCTAACACCACACACAAAAATAAATTCAAAATGGATTAAAGATCTAAATGTAAGACCAGAAACTATAAAACTCCTAGAGGAGAACATAGGCAAAACACTCTCTGACATACATCACAGCAGGATCCTCTATGATCCACCCCCCAGAATTCTGGAAATTAAAGCAAAAATAAACAAATGGGATCTAATCAAAATTAAAAGCTTCTGCACAACAAAGGAAAATATAAGCAAAGTGAAAAGACAGCCTTCTGAATGGGAGAAAATAATAGCAAATGAAGCAACTGACAAACAACTAATCTCAAAAATATACAAGCAACTTATGCAGCTCAATTCCAGAAAAATAAATGACCCAATCAAAAAATGGGCCAAAGACCTAAATAGACATTTCTCCAAAGAAGACATACGGATGGCTAACAAACACATGAAAAGATGCTCAACATCACTCATTATCAGAGAAATGCAAATCAAGACCACAATGAGGTACCACTTCACACCAGTCAGAATGGCTGCGATCCAGAAGTCTGCAAGCAATAAATGCTGGAGAGGGTGTGGAGAAAAGGGAACCCTTTTACATTGTTGGTGGGAATGCAAACTAGTACAGCCACTATGGAGAACAGTGTGGAGATTCCTTAAAAAATTGCAAATAGAATTGCCTTATGACCCAGCAATCCCACTGCTGGGCATACACACCGAGGAAACCAGAATAGAAAGAGACACATGTACCCCAATGTTCATCGCAGCACTGTTTATAATAGCCAGAACATGGAAACAACCTAGATGTCCATCAGCAGATGAATGGATAAGAAAGCTGTGGTACATATACACAATGGAGTATTACTCAGCCATTAAAAAGAATACATTTGAATCAGTTCTAAGGAGATGGATGGAACTGGAGCCGATTATACAGAGTGAAGTAAGCCAGAAAGAAAAACACCAATACAGTATGCTAACGCATATGTATGGAATTTAGAAAGATGGTGATGATGACCCTGTATGCAAGACAACAAAAGAGACTCAGATGTGTAGAGTGGACTTTTGGACTCTGGGGGAGAGGGAGAGGGTGGGATGAGATGGGAGAATGGCATTGAAACATGTATACTATCATGTAAGAAACGAATCGCCAGTCTATGTCTGATGTAGGATGCAGGATGCTTGGGGCTGGAGCATGGAGAGGACCCAGGGAGATGTTATGGGTTGGGAGGTGGGAGGGGATTCATGTTTGGGAACGCATGTACACTCGTGGTGGATTTTTGTCAATGTTTGGCAAAACCAATACAGTAATGTAAAGTAAACTAAAGTTAAAATAAAAATTAAAAAAAATAAATAAACTGTGTCTGTATATGTGTGTGTTTAGTCACTCAGTCATGTCTGACTCTTTGTGACCCTGTGGAGAAGGGCCTGCCAAGCTCCTCTGTTCATGGGATTCTCCAAACAAGAATACTGGAGTGGGTTGCCATTTCCTTCTCCAGGGGATCTTCTCAACCCAAGAATCAAAACTATGTCTTTTTGTCTCCTTCATTGGCAGGTGGATTCTTTACCACTGTGTCACCTGGGAACCCCCTTAAAATAGAGTATCTGGTCTCTTTCCAGAGTATTTTATCTGATGTTAGTTACTCTACTAACTTCTCTTTATCATTCATGTTGCAAAATTCAGTTCATTATCTGTAAAGAATGTTGCATTCAACTGCCTAGGCAGTTCTTTGATGAGAATATATGGGAAACTGAATATGTACCATATGGATAGGTTGTAAGGAGGGTTTTATTGTTCTCTTCAGTGGAAATGTCTTCAAATTGAATTTAGTATTATATTTATATGCAGGAACTCTCTTCCTTTCCCATGTATTATAATGAATAAATCTGATATATGTTTCAAATATTGCAATATATACTTTCTATAACCATTTTACTGAGTTTAGAGATAAATGCATCTCAGTCAAGCAGACCACATATTTAAAATTCACAGTCATTTTGGACAGGATTATAACTACCTGTTTTAAAGGGAAGAATGAATTGGAAAAGAGCCATGATATGGGCAAATGAAATAAACGTACAAAAGTGGAAACAGTGGCAGATTTTACTTTCTTGGGCTCTAAAATCACAGCAGATGGTAACTGTAGCTACGAAATAAAAGGACACTTGCTCCTTGCAAGAAAAGTTTTGACAAACCTGAACAGCATATTACAAAGTGGAGACATAACTGCCGACCAAGGTCCGTATTGTCAAATCTATGGTTTTTCCAGAGATCATGTATGGATGTGTGAGTTAGACAATAAAGAATGCTGTCAGTCAATTCAGTTGCTCAGTCATGTCCAACTCTTTATGACCCTGTGGACTGCAAAACTCCAGGCCTCCCTGTCCATCACCAACTCCTGGAGTTTACTCAAACTCATGTCCATTGAATCAGTGATGCCATCCAACCATCTCATCCTCTGTCGTCCCCTTCACCTCCTGCCTTCAATCTTTCCCAGCGTCAGGGTATTTTCTAAAGAGTCAGTTCTTCACATCAGGTGGCCAAAGTATTGGAGTTTCAGCTTCAGTATCAATCCTTCCAATGAATATTCAGGACTGATTTCCTTTAGGATAGCCTGGTTGGATCTCCTTGCAGTCCAAGGGACTCTCAAGAATCTTCCCCAACACCACAGTTCTAAAGCATCAATTCTTTGGTGCTCAGCTTTCTTTATAGTCTAACTCTCACATCCATACATGACTACTGGAAAAAACTATAGCTTTGACTAAATGGACCTTTGTCAGCAAAGTAATGTCTTTGCTTTTTTTTTTTTTCTGTGTACTAACTCATTTGGTAAATATTTATTGAGCATCTGCTTTTTAATATGATGTTTATGTTGGTCATAGCTTTTCTTCCAAGGAGCAAGCATCTTTTAATTTCATGGCTGAAGTCACCATCTGCAGTGATTTTGGAGCCTCAGAAAATAAAGTCTGTCACTGTTTCCATTGTTTCCATATCTATTTGCCATGAAGTGATCCGATTGTATGCCATGATCTTAATTTTCTGAATGTAGAAGAATGTTGAAGAATGCTGAGTGCTGAAGAATTAATGTTTTCAAATTGTGATGCTCCAGAAGACTACAGAAAGTCCCTTGGACTGCAAGATCAAACCCATCAATCCTAAAAGAAATCAACCCTGAAAAGTCATTGAAGGACTGATGTTGAAACTGAAGCTCCAATATTTTGGCCACCTGATGCAAAGAGCTGACTCACTGGAAAAGACTCTGATGCTGGGAAAGGTTGAGAGCATGAGGAAAAGGGGGAGGCAGAGGATGAGATGGTTGGATGGCATCGCTGACTGTGGACATGAGTTTGAGCAAACTCCTGCAGATGGTGAAGGACAGGGAAGCCAGGTGTGCTGCAGATCATGGGGTTGCAAAGAGTTGGACATGACTGAGTGACTGAACAACAACATTCTCCTTATTAGTGTTGATATTCTTTATGGCACTCATATCTTTGCCAGGGTTCACTTTTGCCTTCAGGTAAATAATTAATGTTTCTTTTACACTTAGGATTTTTTATCACTTTTGCTGGTAACATATGCCTTTTAATATAAGGAATGAACCTGTGTGTCTTCCATCTTTTTGAAACAAATTGACATGTTTAAATATGTGTTTTTCAGTTCAGTTCAGTTCAATTGCTCAGTCGTGTCCGACTTTTCACCACCGCATGAATCGCAGCACACCAGGCTTCCCTGTCCATCACCAGCTCCTGGAGTATACTCAAAATCATGTCCATCGAGTCGGTGAAGCCATCCAGCCATCTCATCCTCTGTCGTCTCCTTCTCCTCCTGCCCCCAATCCCTCCCAGCATCAGGGTCTTTTCCAATGAGTCTACTCTTCGCATGAGATGGCCAAGGTACTGGAGTTTCAGCTTTAGCAGCAGTCCTTCCAATGAACACCCAGGGATGATCTCCTTTAGGATGGACTGGTTGGATCTCCTTGCAGTCCAAGGGACTCTCAAGAGTCTTCTCCAACACCACAGTTCAAAAGCATTATATTCTTCAGCTTTCAGCTTTCTTTACAGTCCAACTCTCACATACATACATGACCACTGGAAAAACCATAGCCTTGGCTACATGGGCCTTTGTTGACAAAGTAATGTCTCTGCTTTTCAATATGCTATCTAGGTTGGTCATAACTTTCCTTCCAAGGAGTAACCGTCTTTTAATTTCATGGCTACAATCACCATAGTGATTTTGGAGCCCCCCCAAAATAAAGTCTGACACTGTTTCCACTGTTTCCCCATCTATTTCCCATGAAATGATGGGATCAGATGCCATGATCTTCGTTTTCTGAATGTTGAGCTTTAAGCCAGCATTTTCACTCTCATCTTTCACTTTCATCAAGAGGCTTTTTACTCCTCTTCACTTTCTGCCATAAGGGTGGTGTCATATGCATATCTGAGATTATTAATATTTCTCCCATCAATCTTGATTCCAGCTTGTGCTTCTTCCATCCCAGCGTTTCTCATGAAGTACTCTGCTTATAAGTTAAATAAGCAGGGTGACAATATACAGCCTTGACGTACTCCTTTTCCTATTTGGAACCAGTCTGTTGTTCCATGTCCAGGTCTAACTGTTGCTTCCTGACCTGCACACAGATTTCTTAAGAGGCAGGTCAGGTGGTCTGGTATTCCCATCTCTTTCAGAATTTGCCACAGTTTCTTGTGATCCACACAGTCAAAGGCTTTGGCATAGTCAATAAAGCAGAAATAGATGTTCTTCTGGAACTCTCTTGCTTTTTCCATGATCCAGCGGATGTTGGCAGTTTGAGCTCTGGTTCCTCTGCTTTTTCTAAAACCAGCTTGAACATCTGGAAGTTCACGGTTCACATACTGCTGAAGCCTGGCTTGGAGAATTTTGAGCATTACGTTACTAGCGTTTGAGATGAGTGCAATTGTGCAGTAGTTTGAGCATTCTTTGGCATTGCCTTTCTTTGAGATTGTGATGAAAACTGACCTTTTCGAGTCCTGTGGCCAATGCTGAGTTTTCCAAATTTGCTGGCATATTGAGTACATCAAATTCTCAGAATCATGTGCCTTTAATACATTGCAAATATTGTGTTAGTGGTATTGTACTCATTCATTTAGTGGTTTTACTTATTATGGCATCTGGTCCCATCACTTCATGGAAAATAGATAGGGAAACAATAGAAACAGTGAGAGGCTNNGGGGGGGGGGGCTCCCAAATCACTGAAGCCATGAAACTAAAAGACACTTGCCCCTTTGAAGAAAAACTATGACCAACCTAGACAGCGTATTAAAAAGCAGAGATATTACTGTGCCAACAGAGGTCCATCTAGTCAAAACAATGGCTTTTCCAGTAGCCATGTATGCATGTGAGAGTTGGATCATAAAGAAAGCGGAGTGCTGAAAAATTGATGCTTTTAAACTGTGGTGTTGGAGAAGACTCTTGAGAGTCCCTTGGACTGCAAGGAGATCCAACCAGTTCATCCTGAAGGAAATCAACCTGAATATTCATTGGAAGGACTGATACTGAAGCTGAAACTCCAATACTTTGGCCACCTGATGTGATGAACTGACTCATTTGAAAAGACCCTGATTCTGGGAAAGATTGAAGGCAGGAGGAAAAGAGGAGGACAGAGAATGAGATGGTTGGATGGCATCACCGAGTTGATGGACATGAATTTGAGCAAGCACTAGAAGTTGGTGATTTACAGGGAAGCCTGGCGTGCTGCAGTCCATGGGGTCACAAAGAGTCGGACATGACCGACTGACTGATCTGAACTGAACTGAATTTGTTATGTGTATGTCTTTTTGTATATACAGACTTTAAAAGTATTTCACTTCCCAGCTATTCAGATGTGCAATGTTGGCTCACAGTGAAGGATAGATATCGTCTATTTAGTTTTTCCTTGTTTGTTTACATTGTTTTTACTAAGGTCCATAGTTTCTTAGTGAAAGATAGGGAAGCCTCGTATGCTGCAGTACATGGGGTCCCAAAGACTCAGACATGACTTAGCAACTGAACAGAACCAATAGTTTATTTAGAATTCTTTTGTTTCTCCCTAATTTTCTTTTTGTGTGTATCAGTATACCATATTACATTTGGTTATCATATCTCTTTAGGCTCCTCCTGACTGGCATTCTCTCATACTTTGATAACCTTGATGGTTTTGAGGTGTATGGGACAGACATTTTGTAGGAGGGCACCAAATTAGAATTTGTCTCATGTTTTCCCTGGTGGCTCAGTTGGTAAAGAATCTGCCTGCAATGCAGGAGACCTGGGTTTGATCCCTGGGGTGGGAGGAGCCCCTGGAGAAGGGGACGACTACCCACTCCAGTATTGTGGCCTGGAGAATTCCATGGACTGTATAGCCCATGGAGTCACAAAGTCCGTCATGACTGAGTGACTTTCACTTTCATTTTCTCATGATATGACCTGGTATCAGTCATTGAGAAGAAGACCACAAGTATAAAGTGCCATTTTCATGACATTATATCAACAGTACATATTGTCAACATGACTCATGACTACTGATACTATCCTTGATCATCTAAAGTAGTGTTTTTAAGTTTTTCTCCTGTAAAGTTCCACTCTCTCCTCCCTTTTCATATTGTATACTTTGGGGAGAAGTCACTATGCACAGCTCACACCAAAAGAGTGGGGATTCATGTTCCCCCTCCTAAGGGAGAAGAGTCCACCTAAATTATTTAGAAACCTTCTGCATGGAGGATTATTGGATTATTTTCTTCCCCCAGCTTAGAACTTAATAAATCATTTATATCAATGTGGAATTAATAGATACTTAGTTCATAGTTTGAGTTATAATCCAGTACTATTTTTATTTTTTTTCCTCAGATTAATCCAGCTTTGTCCCTTAAAAAGTTTTTCAGTTGGCTCTAATATATTGTTGTTGAGTACTTCCTTATTCCCTTACTCTACAAAAGATATATCTTGTATATTTCTTGCTCCAGCCCTAGAATCAGCCATTTTTCTAAAGAGCTTGGGTTCCTTTTTGGAGGATGGTACTATAAACCAAGTTCCAGTTTCAAAATGTATTTCTTGCTACTGGGATATCATTTCTTTTTGGCCCTCCCTTTATGGATTTGTATTAGCCAGGTGGCTCAGTGGTAAAGAATCTATCTGTCAGTGCAAGAGATGTGGGTTCTGTTCCTGGGTCGGGAAGATCCTCTGAGCAGAAAATGGCAATGCATTCCAGTATTCTTGCCTGAAAAATCTCATGGACAGAGGAGTCTGGTGGGCTACAGACCATGAGGTCACAAACAGACATGACTTAGCAACTAAACAACAATGACATACAGATATGTATGCATGTTTCCATTTTTAATTATTTATGTCTGTATTAAACTAAAAATGAGCTAATATTGATGTTTCTCACTCTTACCATATGGATCAGTTTTAGCCACCTTTCTTTGTTTGCCCACCTATTGTTTGCCCACCTAAACAGTGGGGAACCTGGCTCTCACAATCTGTCATGCATTTACTTAATTTCTTGGTCCTATGCACATGAATAAAAGTATCAGAGTTGTTAACCTGTACTCTTGTGAATGAAGCTTTATCAATTAAAAAGCAATGTGTATCTGTACTTCCTTTTCCCTTTTGTTTTATAGCGTCTGGTTCTACTGAGATCAGTACCTTTTCTGCATTCATATCAGTGAGGTTGTTCCATATGTCTGTAACATGGTTGGAGTCTTTTGTCACTGTCAGCATCCCTTCTGGGCTACTCCACCATCCTAAATGATGCTTTACATACATTAAAACCCACTTTTTCTGCTGTGAATTTCTAAGGATATAGACAAAAATCATAAAGTCATACAGTGAACAGAATAATTTGACTGCTCTAAAACTCTCCTATGATTCACTTATTCATCCTTTTACCTTTTCCTTTAACACCACAGCAAGCACTGATCATTATCTCTATAGTTTTGTTTTTTCTAGAATATCATATAATTTGAATCTTACAATATGGAGTTTTTTGAAACTGGCTTTTTAAACTTATTGACAAATATTTAATGGGCCTCTATATTTTATTTCATCTTGACTCATTTTTTAAATTGATGAATGATATTCACTCCATGGACCAGAACACAGCTGTTTATCTATTATCTATTGGAGAACATCTTTTCTGTTTCCAGTTTTTGATGATTATGAATAAAGCCACTATAAATGCTCATGGGCATATTTTGTGTGAATATACTTTTTCAAATAAACTGGGTAAATAAGTAGGAGCATGATTGTATCATATGAAAAGAATATATTTAGCATTTTAAGATACTGCCAAACTGTCTTTTAGAGTAGCTGTCCTACTTTATATTTTCTCAGAAGTGAATGAGAGTTCCTGTGGCTTTTTATCGTTGGTAGCATTTGGTACTGCCATTTTTTGGATTTTGGTCACCTCAATAGGTGTAGTATTATCTACTATTTATTAGTATCAGGTGGTTATTTTCATCTGAAGCTTCCTGAAAACAGCTGATAAAAGTTTCATAACATATTTGCCATCTGTAGTATATCTTCGTTGGTGAGATTTTGGTTCAGATCTTTTGCTCATTTTTTTTAAAGAGGCATTTCTTATTGTTTTAAGTTCTCTGTAAGTTTGGATATAAGTACATCATCATATCTGTGTTTTGCAAATATTTTCTCCTGTTCTTATTCTATTTACATTGTATTTTACAGAGCAAATGTTTTCTTAATTTTAAGAAATTTACAGTTTATCAATTTTTTTCATGGATTGTGCTCTTAAGGTTTTATCTAAAATTTTATTGCCAAGCCCATGGTTACTAGACTTTGTCTTATTTTTTTTCCTACAGATTTCATAGTTTTGTATTTCATTTGTAGATCTAAGATACATTTCATTAAAATTTTGTGCTAACTAGTTGGTCTGCGTCCATATATATATATTTTTTATAACAATCCAATTGTTGTTGTATGATTTATTGAAAAGACTCCTGTCACTATTGAATTCCCTTTGCTCCTTTGTCAAAAATCAGCTTAGTATATTTGTATTTATATATTTCTGGGCTATTTATTTATTCCATTGATATGTGTGTCTGTTCTTTAACCAATAACATGATATCTTCATTAATGTAAAATAATAGTGAGTCTTGATGGCAGGTAATGTCTATACTTCAGTTTTCTTCTTCAGTATTGTTTTGGCTATTCTGGGTCTTGTCTCCTTTGATATTACCAGTTTGTTGACATCTGAAATATAGCTCTCTAGAAATCAGATTAGGATTAAGTTGGATACATAGATGATATTGGAAATAGTTGAGATTTTAATGAATATTGAATTTTCCAATCCATAAACAGAATGTGTATGTATGTGTATGAAGTTGCGTCAGTCATGTCCAACTATTTGTGACCCTGTGGACTGCCAGGTCCTCTGACCGTGGGATTCTTCAGGAAAGAATAGGACTAGGTTACCTTTCCATTTATTATTATTTTTAATTCTTTCAATAGAATTGTATAAATTTCTCCATGTCTATGACAGATATTGATTTGTTGTCATGTCTTTTTCTGATTCTAATATTAGGGTAATGCTGGCTTCACAGAATGAATTAGGAAGCATTTCCTCTGCTTCTATCTTCTCACAGAGACTGGATAGCAATTGCATTGTTTCTTCTTGAAATTTTTGCTGCAATTCACTCTTGAAACCATCTGGGCCTGATTTTTTTTTCTAAAAAGTTTATGCAAATTAGCAATTTTAGTTTTTTAATATGGACCTATTCAGATTGTATATATCTCCTTGTGTGAGTATTGAGTTTGTATCTTTTCAAAGAAGAGTTCCATTTTAGTTGTTATCTCCTNATTTTTTTTCATTTAGTTCAAAATATTTTTAAAATTATCATGAATCACTTTGATCAGTATGTTACAAGAAATAAATATATTGGTTACTTTCCAAATATTGGGGGATTTTTCAGTTATCTTTCTGACAATTGATTTTATTCTAATTCCATTGTGATCTGAAGAAATAATGTTTATGATTTATAATCTTTTAAAAATTGTTCAGTTGTGTCTTTTGGCACAGAATGTGGTTTTTCTTGGTGAATGTTCCAGGTAAGTTTGAGAAAAATGTGTAATTTGCAAGTTGCTGAATGAAATATTCTGTCACGTCAATTAGATAAAATGCATTGATAGCTTTATGCAGCTCAAACTATATTCTTACTGATTTTCTGCCTTGCTTGATTTATCAGTTACTAATAAGGATATTGACGTCTCCAACTATATTATAGATTTGTGTCTTCTCTCTGAAGTTCTACCAGGTTTTGTCTACAGATTTTGGCACCCTGTCTTTAGGTGGATAAATGTTAAAGATGTTATGTCTTAGAAAACTGATTCCTTTATCATTATGAAATGTTTCTGCTTATCCCTGATAGTTTACCTTGCTTTGAAGTCTGCTTTATCTTAAATTAATATCATCACTCAGCTGTCTTTTTACTGTTGCTATCATGTTATATCTTCTCCATGTCTTTACTTTTAACCTATCTACCCTTACATATTTAAAGTGGGTTCCTAGGAGACAAGCGCTACCTTGTGGATTTTAAAATTTTTATGATTCACTCAGGTAATCTCTGTCTTTATGTTGATATGTTTAGACCGTTCACACTAAAGTGATAACTGACATATTTGATTTAATAAGCATCAGGTTAGCACCTGTTTTCTCTTAGTTGCACTTCTTTTTTATTCTTCTCTCATTCTCTACCTTCTCTGGTTCCACTTCCTGTTTTGCATTACTCTATTTTCTCTTCTCTTTCAGTATTTTAATTATTCTTATTTTAAAAAATTGATAGTAGCTCTCCAGTTCAGTTCAGTCACACAGTCATGTCAGACTCTTTGCAACCCCATGGGCTGCAGCACGCCAGGCTTCCATGTCCATCACCAACCCCCAGAGCTTCCTCAAACTCGTGTTCACTGAGTTGGTGATGCCATCCAACCGTCTCATCCTCTATCATCCTCTTCTCCTGCCTTCAATCTTTCCTAGCATCAGGGTCTTCTCAAATGAGTCAGTTCTTCCCATCAGGTAGCCAAAGTATTGGAATGTCAGCTTTAGCATCAGTCCTTCCAATGAATGTTCAGGATTGATTTCCTTTAGGATGGACTGGCTGGATCTCCTTGATGTACTGCTTTCCTGATTTGGAACCAGTCTGCTGTTCCATGTCCAGTTCTAACTGTTGCTTCTTGACTTGCATACAGATTTCTCAGGAGGCAGGTGAGGTGGTCTCGTATTCCCATTTCTTTAAGAATGGGATCACAATTTGTTGTGATCCACACAGTCAAAGCCTTTGTCATAGACCATAAAGCAGAAATTGATATTTTTCTGGAACTCTTTTGCTTTTTTGATGATCCAACAGAGGTTGGCAATTTGATCTCTGGTTCATCTGCCTTTTCTAAATCCCGCTTGAACACCTGGAAGTTCTCGGTTCATGTACTGTTGACACTTGGCTTGCAGAATTTTGAGCATTACTCTGCTAGTGTGTGAGATGAGTGCAATTATGTGAACCTTCTTTTGCATTGCCTTTCTTTGAGATTGAAATGAAAACTGACTTTTTCCAGTTCTATGACCACTGCTGAATTTTCCAAATTTGCCAGCATATTGAGTGCAACACTTTCACAGCATCTTTTAGGATTTGAAATAGCTCAACTGGAATTCCATCACCTCTATTAGCTTTGTTCATAGAGATGCTTCCTAAGGCCCACTTGACTTTGCATTCCAGGATGTCTGGCTCTAGAAGAGTGATCACACCATCATGATTATCTGGGTCATGAAGATCTTTTTTGTACCGTTCTGTGTATTCTTGCCACCTCTTCTTAATATTGTCTGCTTCTGTTAGGTCCATACCATTTCTGTTCTTTATTGTGCCCATCTTTGCATGAAATGTTCCCTGCTATCTCTAATATTCTTGAAGAGATCTCTAGTCTTTCCCATTCTATTGTTTTCCTCTATTTCTTTGCACTGATCACTAAGGAAGGCTTTCTTATCTCTTCTTGCTGTTCTTTGGAACCCTGCATTGAGATGGGGATATCTTTCCTTTTTTCCTTTGCCTTTAGCTTCTCTTCTTTCTTCAGCTATTTGTATGGCCTCCCCAGACAATCATTTTGCTTTTTTCCATTTCTTTTTCTTGGTCATGGTTTTGATCACAGCCTCCTGAATGATGTTATAAACCTTCATCCATAGTTCTTCAAACACTCTATCAGATCTAATCCCTTGAATCTATTTGTCACTTCTACTGTATAATCATAAAGGATTTGATTTATTTAATACATGAATATTCTTGTGGTTTTCCTTACTTTCTTCAATTTAAGTCTGAATTTGGCAATAAGGAGTTCATGATCTGAGCCACAGTTAGCTTCCTGTCTTGTTTTTGCTGACTGTATAACGTTTCTCTGTCTTTGGCTGCAAAGAATATAATTAATCTGATTTTGGTGTTGACCATCTGGTGATGTCCATGTGTAGAGTCTTCTCTTTTGTTTCTGGAAGAGCGTGTTTGCTATGACCAGTGCATTCTCTTGGCAAAATCTGTTAGCTTTTGACGTGCTTCATTTTGTACTCCATGGCCAAATTTGCCTATTACTCCAGGTATCTCTTGACTTCTTACTTTGCATTCCAGTCCCCCATAAAGAAAAGGACATCTTGGGGGTGTTAGTTCTAGATGGTCTTGTATATCTTCATAGCACTGTTCAACTTCAGCTTCTTCAGCATTACTGTTTGGGGCATAGACTTGGATTAGTGTGATACTAAATGGTTTGCCTTGGAAACAAACAGATTTCATTCTGTTGTTTTTGAGATTGCATGCAAGTACTGCATTTCAGACTCTTGTTGACTTTGATGGCTGCTCCATTTCTTCTAAGGGACTCTTGCCCACAGTAGTAGATATAATGGTCATCTGATTAAATTCATCCATTCCAGTCCATTTTAGTTCACTCATTCCTAAATGTTGATGTTCACTTTTTCCATCTCCTGGTGGAAAGAGTGAACACCATTTCCAATTTGCCTTGATTCATGGACCCAACATGGTTAGTTGCTCTAAATTTTATCATATGCATTCACTACTAATCTATATCCACTATCAATAATATTATTGTGTTTTACTGTTTGTTCAAGTCCCTTTTAATAGAATAGCCCCAGTTCTTGTCTCCCATTACTTATAACATTGCTGTTATTCATTTTACTTACCCATATGTTATAATCACCCACTATACTGTTACTGTTATTACTTTGATGAATTAGATTGATAAATTTGTTATCAATTTGATCAGTTGAGAAAAAATGATTTTAATCCATCTCCATTCAGTTTTTCTCAGATGTTCTTACTTTATGTAGGTCTGAATTTCTAAACTATATAATTTTCTGCTCCCTGAAGAACTTTTAACATTTCTTCAGAGCACGTCTACTAGCAATAAATTCCCTTATTCTTTCCTTTGTCTGAGAAAGTCTCCATTTCTCTTTCACTTTTGAAGGATAATTTCAATGGATATGGAGTTGTAGATCAGTGGCTTTTCTTTTCAACACTATATCTTATTTTTAGCATTAAGGCAATGTCAGGCCACTCCAGTACTCTTGCCTGGCAAAGCCCATGGACAGAGGAGCCTGGTAGGCTGCAGTCCATGGGGTCGCTAGGAGTTGGACACGACTGAGCGATTTCACTTTCACTTTTCACTTTCATGCATTGGAGAAGGAAATGGCAAGCCACTCCAATGTTCTTGCCTGGAGAATCCCAGGGACGGGGGAGCCTGGTGGGCTGCCGCCTATGGGGTCGCACAGAGTCGGACCCGACTGAAGCGACTTAGCAGCAGTAGCAGCAGCAGTCACATCTTCAAATAATAGAATCTTAAACTTAGCCTATGAATATGCTTTAATGTACCTCATTTACTTGGCATATTCTCTATCTCAGAGTCACTCTTTTCCCAGACTCATGAGTGAGTAAGTCAAGTATAGAACCAGGATAAGGACCCAGGTTACTTGACTTCCAGTCCAATATTCCTAGTAATTCTCACTATGCTGCCATGTTATTAAACTATTGTTTAACTTTTTCCTGTAGTGTTAACTCTGATATCTTGCTATAAATACAATCACATTTATAGCAACTGCACTTTCAATTCACATTAAATAACTATACAAATAGAACAGGCACAATTTTCTCTATTTAGATTCTTTGCTGTGTTAATTGAAAGGCATGGAGTACAATATAAATTTAGTCTTTGAAAAAAACACATATATTTAAAAATACATTTCTTTTCATCTATATAAGTTTATTTCTATCAAGAACAAATATACCTAGTGTATTTTCTTTGCAAAGAGTAGCCCCATTTTTTTTCTTAATATATATATTTTATTGAAGTAGTTGACTTACAGCATTTCGGGTGCACAGCAAGGTGATTCAGTTACGTGTGTATATATGTATGTACATATATATAATATACATATATTATTTTTCAGAGTTTTTCCATTATAGGTTATTATTAGATATTGACTATAGGTCCCTTTGCTATACAATAAACCTTCATTGCATGTTGCATATCTGTTTTTTAAATTAGAAGTCTAGCATTCTATTAATACTAAGTCAAACAAGTGGAATCAAAATATCATAAATTTTTGTAGTTAGACTAAAAATTTGTAAGTTTTCTAAAATATATATATATTATAAATGCTATTTATATATGTATACAAAAGGTTTTCTACTACACTTGATAAAAAGAGTAGCCCCATTTTGATGGCTAAAGTCTCCCCTTTACAGTACACCAAATGCTTTACCTTTTTGGGCCCATTCACTTTACAAATGGTTGTCCTTTCTTTATTTTGTTAAAATGATCCTTCTATCAAATTATTTTAATCCTGTGTCAAAAATGTAAAACAAAGAACATGTACTCAAGAACCTTAGCTTTCAAATACTATATTATCAAATGCTGTGCAAACAAACCACTATTTTTAAAAGTGCCTATAACTTTCAAATAAGACCTTGAGTTGCAGAAAGAGAGATTCACTTGTTTTATAATATACCATCTCATCTAGAAGTGGCCAATGCTTAGAGGTTGGTGGAACAATCTGTTAATATTTCAGTTATAGCATCAACATCTGAAATACTCTTCTTCAAAATACCATCTGTGAGTGGTTCTCCTAACCTGGCTACACACTGGAATCATCAGGGGAACTCTAAAAGAAGTGTTGCCTGGGTTCCAGCCCCAGTGATTCTGATTTAATTGGGCTGGACGTTGATTTCTGTGCATTGCAAATATTAAAAGCTCTCCAGGTGATTTTAATGTGCATTCACGTTTAAGGACCATTCCTTTCATGACCTTAATTAGCAATTTTAAATGTACAGTTTTTCCCTATAGCTAATGTATTAGTATTTTTTTAATTATCTGTATAACAAATTGCTACAGAATTAGTGAATTTAAACAACATAAATGCATAAATGTGTCACCCTACACTTCTGTTTATCAAAAGTTTAACACACATCTCACTTGACTAAAATCAAGGTATTATGTGATCTGCATTTCTTTCTGGAGGCTCAAGGGAGGAATCCATTCTTTATTTTCCTTGCTTGTATAGATAACTGACAGGGCTTACCTGGTGGCTCAGATGGTAAAGAATCCACCTGCAATGTAAGAGATCTGGGTTTGATTCCTGGGTCAGGAAGATCCTCTGGAGAAGGACATGGCAACTCACTCCAGAATTCTTGCCTGGAGAATTCCATGAACAGAGGAGCCTGGTGGGCTACAGTCCATGCTGTCACAAAGAGTCAGACACTACTGAGTGACTAAGTGTGCACACACACACACACACACATAGATAACTGACACTCATTCTCATGTGGGTCCTTCCTCTATCTTCCAAGACAGCAATAGGAAGGAAAGGCAAGGTGATTTCTTTTCTGATTGCCATCTCTCTGGTTCTCTGGGCCTGGATGTGTTCTTCATGTTTAGGGATTTATTTGTCTAAATTGGGCCCACCTGGATAATATAGCATGTTCAAAGTCCCTTCAGTCATGTCCAATTCTTTGCAACCCTGTGGACCTTAGCTCACCAGGCTCCTCTGTCCATGGGATTCTCCAGCCAAAAATACTGGAGTAGGTGGCCATGCCCTTCTCCAGGGTATCTTCCTGACTCAGGGATCGAACTATCATCTCTTGCATTGCAGGTGGATTCTTTACTGCTGAGCCACCAGGGAAGCCTTCATACACACACTTCTTGCCTAAAACAAGAGCTGTCATCTTGTCATACACTGCAAAGTAATCTTGCACTGAAGAAGGGTTTAGAGAGACTGCGTTTCTGATGAAGTCATTAGTCAGTTTCCCCAACTACAGACTGTTTCCAGGGTTCTTGTCAAGTAAGTGAATTCAATTCTCATTAGAGATACTTTTTTGGTAAGATTTTCTGTTACTTGCAGCTAACTTTGACATTAACTGGTATAGCAATCTTGCAAGTTTCTTTTCACAGTTTGTAATATACTCCTTTATCCTTCTAATCTAGAATAACGGACTCTTTTTCACTTTTCCAAGAATCCAAGGACTGTATCTTCCAAAGAATGATACCCTTAATAAAAGTGTCACTGTATTCTTTTTAGAAAGATGAATAAAAAATTTTAGAGCCCTATATTTCCACGTTTAGTCAAAAGTATTTGCTTTGCCATGTATTCCTTAACAAGGAAATGCTAGGCAAATGCTGAGAAATAAATGCTAGAAAACATTCAATTAATACCCTGGTCATTCCCACTTGCTACTGTATGGTCTTTGATAATGGATCTCAGAGATAGTATGCTTTGTTTAGACCTGGAAAGGACACAGAGATGTGGAGCTCGGTCCATAGTCATGCCTTTGGGAAACACAGATCAAGTAGTGACTTGGTATAACTTGCTTGAGAACAGTGGTTCCTACTGGGAGGCTATTACATGGCAAGGCAGAAGTTTCAGTGTCCATGGAGTGGGATGTGATTAAAGGTATCCATAATACAATCCTTTCATGACCTTGACCTCTTTCCGTTCCCCAATTTCAGTTTCCACTGTCTCATCAAGCATTTTCAGTGATATTTTGTTTCAAGAAGATTCTACCTACCTTTGAACCTATGTGATACATGGTTTTGTCTATGTCCTTCAAGCTCCTGAGATGAACTTCTGTCTTAGCTCCTCTCTCTAAACAAACACAGTCTTGATATATAACTCTTACAACTTGATGAAGTGGAAAGAAAAGTGAAGAAATATATAGGTGAAAAGATTTCTAATCCTTCTGTTTCCAGTTGATGTCACATTGTGGTTTTGTTTTTTTTTTTAATCATAATATTTCAATTTGGGTGTCAAAGAACACTTTCATTCAGCTAAAACATAAAAAGCTAGGTTATAGGTGAAGTTTCAACAGCAAATTATTCAGCTCAAAGTTATTTCTCCCCCAAAACATATCCTCTGATATCTGGAAGTTTAAAATGATTTTAAGATGAATGGCACCATGCCTGAGTGGGAACTTTAACCTTCACATTTCTTGAGGGGTATGTCAGCTTTCACTGTGTGCAAAATCAGCATCTCCCAATCCTTTCCCCATCACCTTGGAAATGGGCACTCCATAAAGAAATTGATCTTTTTTATATTAAGAAAAATTAAATGGTAGCTGTGCTTTGATGTATAGCCATGCTCTGCCTTAGCTATATAGATGTACACTGAAAACAGGAAGTGACCATCCCGTCGGCCTTGTAGTTTACTCATACAGTGAAAGTGAAAGTGTTAGTCACTCAGTCATGTCCGACTCTTTGTGAGCCCATGGACAGTAGCCCGCCAGGTCCCCCTGTCCATGGGATTTTCCAAGCAAGAATACTAGAGTGGGTTGCCATTTCCTTCTCCAGAGGATTTTCCCAACAGGGATCAAATCCAGGTCTCCTGCATTGCAGGCAGATTCTTTACCAACTGAGCCACCAGGGAAAACACCAGACAAATTCTAATTTGGTGCCCTCCTACAAAGCCCAATACTCATATGTTTTATTCCAAATCCCTAATACTCATATGTTTTATTCCAAATCCCTATACACTCCCTAAAGAGTGAGTGTATGTTTGTTTGTTTTTAATTCTTTTAGAAATTAATGTTTATTATTTTATGTTGGTAAGTCTTCATAGTTGTTGGTTAAATAGTAAAAGCTAAAACAACGTGAATGTGCACAATAGATAGCTTTTCTAAGAAAATTTCTGTGGAATCTCTCTCTACTTGAAGTCCTCCAGTGCTCCACTCAGCCAATAGAGTTCCTATTAGGACCCTTGGAATGTGTATTCAGCATCACCTATTCTAGCCTTCATTTTGCCAACCCGTTCAAAAATATCTCTCCTCATCTGACTTAAGAATATGGTTTCAAAATGGGTTTAATAAGTTTTTTGAGGGAATGTCAGTTATCACACACATATTTCTATTTTAGATTTGTGGAGTGTTTCATTGTATGTTCTGAGTTTATAAGTTTGTATAATATATGAGACATCAGAGTCCTTTGAGATGAGCTAGTCCACCCTCCTCCATACCCAGATTAGAATACTGAGACATCACAGCCACATAACCAAGTGCGGTGTCATGATGCCCTCTATCAGATGGAAAACAATGTCAAACCCCATCCCTCCTCACCACACAAACCATAAATCACTGATTTAGGAGCAAATATGGCAAAGGCCTCTGAATTACTGCGTTAGAGTATGTAGCAAGCTCCTTTGATTTTTAAAGTCATGCAAATTTAAATCCTCTTTAAAAAACAGACAAATATATTGAGACTATATTAAAAATATTTCTAAACCCAAATCCTAAAATTACATATTTACAATAAATGAAACGCCTGAAAATAACATATAGTATGTGGTAGACAGTGCATTAAATTTTCATTTATTTTATTATTATTGGACATCAGCTACTGAGGTATAACATTTTTGCATATAATTTTAAACGAGGAAGATATTTGTTTTCATTACAGGTTTTCTTTCTTAATTACAGGTAGCTTAGTATATTATCCATACTTAATCCATTATCTATCCTGGCATGTATTCGTACTATTTGAAAATACAGCAGTCAAGTGTTTGGACACATGATCTGAGGTTAAAATGCTTAGTACATGGAAAAAGTAAAATTCTTTTTCTTTAAGGCTTTATGTCTTAAAAAAAAATACTTAAAAAAACAAATTGTGTTTTACAGTATAAGAGCTAAAAAGTCCTATTAGTGACACTTGAAGTTTTATAGTAGCTGCTGCTTGCCAGTGATCATTAAGTGAATAAAGCATCCATCAGTGATATGGAAATCAGCCCTGTTCATAAATCATTCTGCTCAATCTGTTAGCAGAGGTGAGTTAAATGAACATTTTAGGAACATCTATAAAAATTTAAGACCAGTAGCAGAAATTATTTTCTCAATCTATTTAGTAGTCTGTACTGACAGAACTTTTACAGGATGTATGCATGTGTGAGGGCTGTTGCTTCAGGAGTGTCCGTTTCTTTGCAACCCTATGGACTATAACACACCAGGCTCCTTTATCCATGGGATTCTCCAGGCAAGAATACTAAAGTGGGTTGCTGTGCTCTCCTCCAGGGTATCTCCCTGACCTGGGGATCGACCTATCTCTCTTATGTTTCCTGAATTGGCAGGCATGTCCTTTACCACCAGTGCCACGTGGGAAGCCTGTCTTACAAGATACATTTTGTCAATTTCTTACTTCATTTCAAAGAGTGTATGATCTAAACAAGTATACTTCCCCTTGCATATGCCATGACTTTTACTCAGAGTAAATTTTCTTTTCATTCAGCAGGTTACATTCATGAGTAAGAAAATTGTTCACTTGGGAGAAAAGTGGCACAAGCCTGTCTGTCCTTGGGTTACTTTTCTTCTCTTTATTCATAACATTTTCCGCTCTGTCCACACCATCATGCTCAGCACCAGTGCCCTCATGCACTTGTAGTGTGCTTAGCAGGACTTTCTCTGGGCCCTGGAAATTTCGGTTTACCTCTGCCTTGAATCATGTATATATTTTTAAATGTTTATTTATCTATTTATTTGTCTGTTTTGGGTCTTGGTTGCAGCGCACAAGGTCTTCGTTGCATCATGCTGGATCTTCCTTTGCAGCGTTGCTGTATGAGCTCTCTAGCTGTGGTGTGCAGGCTGAGCAGTAGAGCACAGGCTCAGTAGTTGGGGCACATGGATTTAGTTGCGCTGTAGCATGTGGGATCTTAGTTCTCCCACCAGGGATCATTTCCATATCCTCTGCATTGCAGGGTGAATTCTTAACCACTGGACCACCAGGGAAGTCCCTGGAGCACATTTTCTATAATTTTGAATTAAGCTCTTCATGCTTGCCTGGTCTAGATGACACAGCATATCTAACTTTGTGAGATAAAAAATCCTGTTGAGAAATATTTTCTATCCTGTTTCCTTAAAAATACTCTGTCCCTCATTTATAAGCTGAAATGTAAAATAAGTACATTTCAAAAGCTGCAACCAAGAAAAGAGAAGAGAGTGTGGCTACTTTAATTGAAAAATTCCATTCAGCACTTTAAATGATTCACCATTTTCTGCTCTACAAATGGTGATTTTTCTCAACAATATCAACCACTAATTAATTATAATTTTACAAAGCAAAAATATCCAGTATTTTTATTACAATGATAAGGTGAATGTGTTGATTCTCCTGGAAGAATCGTTCATGGGATTTAGAAATGAGGCCAATTGAAATGCTTCAGGTTAACTGATTTCAGTTCAAATTAATAAAGAATTTGAGACAAATTTTTCCAAAATTGGAAAGTATTGCTCTGGGATATAATAAATCTCAATCACCAAAGATATCCTGGCTAGACTAGATATCTACTTGCAAGGGACTTTTGTCATGAGGATTCATGGAATTTATGGACCCTAGAAATTTATGACAATATTAACGGCTTGAGTAATCATCCAGTTAGCTGGTATATGAAGATGCTTTGCATTTATGCTAAGATTCTAAACTTTACCATGGAGGCATCAAAGGTAATTTTCAGTCTTCTGAACTCAAATCCTCAACTTGTCTAATTGAAAAACCTCTGTACCCTCAACTATGTCTAAGAGTGTTAAAAGCTTAGTCAGTATTCAAATTGCTGATATTGTCATACTACTCAATTCCAGTTCCTTGCCACTTTTACTAGAGGAAAAGCCATTAAAATATATTTGTTTCATAACCAGTTTTTCTGTTCTTGTCTAAGACTATAAGTAGGAGTGATTCTTCAGAGAAATCAATCTCAGGCAGCCACTGAAGCCAAGTTGACTGCAATTGATTTCCGGTTTTACCATTTATTCCTGTGGGGCCACAGGAAATTAAATGTACTTGCTCCATCTGTGCTTTTGTTTCTTTTTTCTAGAAAATGGTGGGGGTGGAGGGGCGGGGGATATTTGTCATCTACTTCATAGGGTTTTGATTTAAGTTGTTAATATTTCCAAGGTGCTTAGACCAGTAACTGACATTGTATTCACTTAATAAGTGTTAACTATTATTTTCAGACCAAATATTTTGAAATCAGAAATTAGACTCCTCCTTTATTCCCTACTTTATTCCTACTGAGAAGTTACAAGTCCACTTTTTTTTTTTTTGGCCTCACTTTTCTGTCACAAAACTTCTGGGTGTCTTTCTTAACTATCTTAAAGAAATGTTGAATAAAAATTGGATTAATCCAAACCATTCTCAGATCACTTCTGTGGTGACATAATTTGTTTTCACTCCTCGTTACCAAACAAAAATTTCCTTTTACATTTCTCTTCTCCTATTTCCCATATTCTGTATCTCTCTCCTCCCCAGTCGGACCCCCTTTGATTCTCATCATTTCTGTCCACCAACTTCAGAAGGAAGGATGAGACATCTTGTCACCTGTTCTTAGAGAGCAGAAATCACAGGGTCAGCTCGGTTCTTTCCAATTAACACTCCAAATTACATTTGTGAGGTGTGAGCTTCAGTGCTATGTTCTCTGCTGTCAGACCCAGTAAAAAAAAAAATCCGTCAAAGATAGCCTGCAGAGATTCACATGACCTTGGGTATCATTGAAGATGTAAATATTTTTAAGGTGCTTAGAAAGAAATGATGAAATGCTTCAGGAACTAAAGCTGAAACTGGTAAATCATGATTTTTTCATTTCTAGGTTGTGATTTTTTTTTTTTTTAACTTAGGGAGGATGGAGGAAATAGCCCACTCCTAGGACAAGTAAAAAGTGACAACTGTGACTATCATTGATAAATAAATAAACAAAATTCAAGCATGAAGCACCTTTATTTTATGAGAGCAGTTTGGAATCTCAATTGAAAGTGAAATGTCTTCCTCACAAATAGGCAAAATGTTTTATGGAGTAATGAAAGGGAGTAGAGTCTCCTGAAACTGTTGGATTGAATTACATTGCTCTGTTGCTTTATTGCTTTGAGGAAGTAGAAGCCAGGTTTCTTATGTATGTCCTTGAAAATTTAACATTATTTCTTTACAATTATTGGAGGGAAAATAGAGACGAATATATACCAAACATGGGGAGAAAAAACATGCATGCGTTTATTTAAATCTTAGTAATATCGGTATATATCCGTGAACAGGTAGTCATATCAGCCTGCAAGTGGTTTTCCAAACACTGTCTCATTCTCAAGCCCGTCCGTGTCTGTGCAGCTGCTACTCTCTTACCTGATATTACCTCTTTTTGTTTGGGCCCTGTGTGTTCTTTCTCTATCCTGGATTCTGTATTCATGTATTTTAATATCTGTGAAGTCCTCTTTGCTTCCCTTCAATAAATATCCTGCCGCACTTCTTCTCCTGACTTCCATAGATTGTTACATAAATCTCCATCAAACTTGTTTACTGTACATTCTCATTCTTTTGAATGTGTTCAGCTCCCCATACTGAGACCAAGCACTATGAAACCAGACTATATTTCATTTTCCTTAATGTCTTCATATGATGACTAATACATGTTATCCATTCAATAAATACTTATGCATATTCAAATATTGTATGAGCTTCTCAGGTGGCACAGTGGTAAAGAAATCACCTGCCAATCCAGGAGACTCAAGAGATGCAGGTTCGATCCCTGAGTCAGAAGATCCCCACTCACTGGATTGCAAAGAGCTGAACACAACCGAGTGCCTGGGCATACACACACATTTATTTAAGTATAGTATATGACCTTTTACATGTATGTAAACACACAGACATACTTACAGATGCACATAAAAAGAAGACACTGAGTTAGAGATATTAAGATACAAAAGATATGCTGTCGTTGTTTAGTCATTGAGTCCTGTCTGACTCTTTTGTGATCCCATGGGCTGTAGCCCACCAGGCTCCTCTGTCCATGGGATTTCCCAGATAAGAATACTGGAGTGGGTTGCCATTCCCTTCTCCAAAGGATCTTTCCAACCCAGGGATCAAACCCACGTCTCTTGTATCTCTTGGATTAGCAGGCAGATTCTTTACCACTGAGCACCAGGGAAGCCCTTAGATGAAAAAGGACAAAAGAAACAGGTGAATAATTTTAGGTACATGATACTTGCTCAACTGTACCTTGTAAAAAAGTGTCACAAAAGAGATCAGAATACTGTGATTCAGAGACTTGGCAGCACCAGCTTTCTACCTTATTTCTTAGAAAATAAACTTTTCTACCTCAAATCAAGAAATTAAATACTTTTGTTTCCTACCTCAAACATTTATTACGTCAAGTCCTGGAACTGCAATTTGTTGCCACCTTCTTATTACTAACTTCTCTGAGGTAGAAACACATGATAACAGGGTGTTATCATAACCAAGGATAACAGTCTCCTTGGTAATGAACTCAGTAGAGAGTGAGACAAGGAAAGAGTCAGTTAATACTGATCAATCAATAAAAGCAATAATTTGTTTCCAAATTCCACTTATGCAATGAGAGTGAAAGTCACTCAGTTGTGTCCAGCCCTTTGTGATCCCATGGGCTGTCGCCTGCCATACTCCTCTCTCCATGGAATTCTCCAGGCCAGAATACTGGAGTGGGTAGCCATTCCCTTCTCCAGGGGATCTTCCCAACCTAGGGACAGAATCCAGGTCTCTCTCTGCAGGCGGGCTTTGTACCCTCTGAGCCATCGTGGAGGCCCACTTCTATGGGGCACTGATTATTTTACACTCAGTTGTATGCTCTGCTCCTTTCAGATACCTTCTCTTATTTCCTTTTCCTTTAGTTGTAATCAGTGTTCTTCATCTCTCCCATAAGCTGTATGCCTTACATAGAACACATCCTATAAAATTAATATGTCATGTTCTGGGGCTTCCCCAGTGGCTTAGGGATAAAGAATCTGCCTGTGATGCAGAAGACACAGGAGACCTGGGGTTGATCAATGGGTTGGGAAGATTCGCTGGAGGGCATGGCAGCCCACTCCAGTAATCCTGCCTGGAGGATCTCATGGACAGAAGAGCCTCACAGGCTGCAATCCATAGGTCGCACAGATCGGACATGACTGAAGCTACTTAGCATGCACGCATGCACACATGTCATGTTTTATTCTGATTTAGAAAAAATACCTTTGACCCTTACACCTATGTAGTACCTAGTCCATTTATATTAATTTTAATAATTGATGTTTAATCTACCTTTGTTGAAATGATTGTGAGGCAG
>SJYQ01002078.1:680128-725167 GCA_006410935.1 Redunca redunca
ATCTGGCGAAGGCAGCATGCTAGGAAATAGAAGCAGATAGAGTAGCCCAGTTACTACACTCCAAAGAGCTTTCTCTCCTGAGGTCACAGGACCACAGGTGAGCAATTATATGTTAAATAGTATCATGTCACCTCAGAGAGAATGTCAGTCAAGACTTCCTGGAGGGATTGATGTTTCATCACCATAGTGTTTTTATTTACAGAACATCTTGTATCTATTACAGGATATTCTTTCCCCTACTTACTGTTACACTTATAATTATCATGGAGGACAATAGAAAGTCAGTAGAAAAATGAAGAAAAGCTAAAATGCTGAGAATTACAGCATATAAGTCTGTGCTCTTTGATGCATTTCATATTTGATGTTTTTGTTTAAATATCCTCCAGGTAACTCTAGGAGTATTAAATAAATTACTGTAAAACCGCCTTTAGAAACTCTGATGAAACCATTATATCTATATCTATCTAAATAACTATATACACATTTATATGCACATAAACTTATGCACAGATACATAATTATGCCAAGTAGTATTGATTAAAGAATATAAAACTAAATCAACGTGTACTTAGGTAAATGTGTTGCCATTGTTATGCATTTTTTAAATAAAGATCAAAGGATAGAAGAAGAGACAAAGAATAGCCTGAACACATGAGCAAATACACACACACACACATACATATAAAGCAGTATTTGGGTTTGATTTATTTCTAGCCCTGGCCAGCATCAGTTTTTTTTACTAGTTTATAGAGATCATATTCCAACACTACAGTACTCTGATCTCCCTTGGCTTACATCAGTTACTGTCTAATAATAATTTAATCATAGCACATGTTAGCAACACAATTTAATTTTGTGTCATATTGTTGGTTAAAATTAATGGTATAAAGATCCAAAGGCAAGGAAAGTCTCTGATTGATACTCTTTCTAATACTTAAGAGAAGTGAAAAGCAAACTAAAATAATATAGAAAGATTGCTGAAATATTATACAAATTCATGTGGTCCTGGGAAAAGATTTTTAGGATATATTGAGTATGTTCTATCTCATGTTATGTATGTAAATTGTGTTGATGACCAATACTTAGTGCCAAAGAATTGCTGCTTTTGAACTGCGGTGTTGGAGAAGACTCTTGAGTCCCTTGGACTGCAAGGAGATCCAACCAGTCCATTCTAAAGGAGATCAGTCCTGGGAGTTCATTGGAAGGACTGATGCTAAAGCTGAAACTCCAATAATGTGGTCACCCGATGCAAAGAGATGACTCATTTGAAAAGACTCTGATGCTGGGAAAAATTGAGGCAGGTGGAGAAGGGGACGACAGAGGATGAGATGGTTGAATGGCATCACTGACTCAATGGACATGGGTTTGGGTGGACTCGGAGTTGGTGATGGACAGGAAGGCTGGTGTGCTGGGGTACATGGGGTTGCATGGGGTTGCAAAGAGGTGGACATGACTGAGCGACTGAACTGAACTGACCCAGTGTAACTTAGACTATACAGATTGTAAAATATTGTACTTGTAGTATTCTGAGCTACTGATGTTGGTTGGGATAGGTTTAATGAGGTTATAAAGGATATGGTTTGACACAACTCACATACCTCTATTTCAGTTTTGGGCTCCTGTCAGGTAACATTCTTTTCTCAAAGTATTTTAGCCTGTTAGCTCTGTGATACTTGTTAAGAGAGCAGAGGTGGCCTCACTGGAGAATAGAATTCACTGAAGAGAGGCCATTTACAGTGTCCACATTAAGAGGCAGACTTACACCATCAAATAGCCATTCAAAGCATCTTAAAGATTCAGTGATCAGAAGCTCTACCTTGTGTCAATATAAAAATGAAGTCTAAGTTACAGCAAGAAAGGACAGGGCAAATATGCTTCCATCTCAGTCAGAGCACATGAGGCTAAGATAATTTTACCCCCCCCCCAAAAAAAAACTTTAGTATCCAGAGAGGACCACATTATCACCAGACAGCTGAAAAATACAGCAGAGAGAAATAGAATTGACAAGAAATTTTTATAGGTAATTATCAGTTCAGTTCAGTTCAGTAGTTCAGTCATGTCTGACTCTTTGGAACCCCATGGACTTCATCACACCAAGCCTCCCTGTCCTTCACCAACTCCCAGAGTTTACTCAGATTCATGTCCATTGAGTCGATGATGCCATCCAACCCTCTTTTCTTTTTTTGATTTATTTTAATTGGAGGTTAATTACTTTACAGTACTGTATTGGTTTTGCCATACATCAACATGAATCCTCCACAGGTATACACATGTTCCCCATCCTGAACCCCCCTCCCTCCTCCCTCCCCATACCATCCCTCTGTCTTCCCCTTCTCCTTCCACCTTCAATCTTTCCCAGCATCAGGGTCTTTTCAAATGAGTTAGTTCTTTCCATCAGGTGGCCAAAATATTGGAGTTTCAGCTTCAGCATCAGTCCTTCCGGTAATATTCAGGACTGATATCCTTTAGGATGGACTAGTTGGATTTCCTTGCAGTCCAAAGGACTCTCAAGAGTCTTCTCCAACACCACAGTTCAAAAGCATCAATTCTTCAGCACTCAGCTTTCTTTATAGTCCAACTTTCATATCCATACATGACCACTGGAAAAACCATAGCTTTGACAAGACAGGCCTTTTTGGCAAAGTAATGTTTCTGCTTTTTAATAAGCCGTCTAGATTGGTCATAAGTTTTCTTCCAAGGAGCAAGCGTCTTTTAATTTCACGGCTGCAGTCACCATCTGAAGTGATTTTAGAGTCCCCCAAAATAAAGTCTCTCATTATTTCCATTGTTCCCCATCTATTTGCCATGAAGTGATGGACCAGATGCCATGATCTTAGTTTTCTGAATGTTGAGTTTTAAGCCAACTTTCACTCTTCTCTTTCACTATCATCAAGAGGGTCTTTAGTTCTTCTTCCCTTTCTGCCATAAGGGTTGTGTCATCTGCATATCTGAGGATATTTCTCCCAGCAATCTTGATGCTAGCCTGTGCTTCATCCAGTCCAGCATTTCTCATGATGTACTCTGCATATAATTTAAATAAGCAGGCTAACAATATACAGCCTTGACGTACTCCTTTTCCTATTTGGAACCAGTCTGTTGTTCCATGTCCAGTTCTACCTGTTGTTTCCTGACCTGCATACAGATTTCTCAGGAGGCAGGTCAAGTGGTCTGGTATTCCCATTTCTTTAAGAATTTCCCAGCTTGTTGTGAACCACGCAGTCAAAGGCTTTGGCATAGTCAATAAAGCAGGAGTAGATGTTTTTCTGGAACTCTCTGCTTTTTCAGTGATCCAACAGATGTTGGCAATTTGATATCTGATTCCTCTGCCTTTTCTAAATCCAGCTTGAACATCTGGAAGTCCACGGTTCACTTATTGCTGAAGCTTGGGTTGGAGAATTTTGAGCATTGCTTTACTAGTGTGAGAGATGAGTGCAATTGTGGAATAGTTTGAGCATTCTTTGGCATTGCCTTTCCTTGGGAGGGACAATTAAATGCATAACAAATTTATTGTTTATCATATTCATGAAAATTTAACCAAGCATCCTATGTATTATCTCACACATAAATATTTGGAGTAGATGGCCCCCACTTTCTTTTAAGAATTCAAATTCTGGTGCTCATGTAAACAGATAAGGGGAACCACTTCCAGAATCCTGTCTCTTCACACCATGTTATACTCTTAGTTGGAATTATTGAATGAGCATGGATTCATGCTAAATCTGGGAATATTTTCCACAATCCCTTGCGGTCAAGACTCTACCATACAAGAGAGGTAAATAAAGGGTTTAATATAACTAAGAAAGAGGAAAAAAAAGTGCACTAGTCTCCACAGAGATCCAAACTAGAACACTTGAACTTGTTGCTCTATAAACTAAGACAGATAAGGTAATTTGCAAAACATACATAAAAATACAAAATTAGTGGTAAAAAAACACGTTTTCACTTATCACATGGTTTTATTTGACTGATAATTGATGTGCAATAATAGAAATACAAAATATTAGGTTAAGGACTAATATTTTGTATATTCAGAGTTTAGGTATATTTTGTAACCGGGAATAACCCTCATGTTAATGGTAATCTTATGTTTTTATGGTCCATATGATATTGGAAAAATATTGCTAAAGGTTTTGAAATGGGATGAATTATTACTAGGTATTTCATCTAGTATTTCAGGTTATCTGCATATTTTATTATATTTGAGCTATTTTAAAACCCTCCAGACTTGTAGAAAATTGATATTAATACCAATGTTTGTTTTTCATAGAAATGCAAATGAATGTGTCCAATTAAGGTATGATGGGTTCCCTGGAGCCAGTTTTATATCCATAACCAATTTATTTCAGCATTCCTGATTTCCCAAGTATTTGTGGTTACTCTGAATTCCCCTTTGAACAAGCTTTAATATCTCACTGGCTAACTAAAGATTTAAGTAAAATCTTTGACATGTATTTGGTTGATATTGATGAGAGTCATGATTTACCTTTTTTAAAATATATATCCATTAACAGATAGTTTTCAAGATCTTTATGAAATATATGCATTCCCTCAACCTTCAACAAATTATGAGCAATCCCTCTCTGCCAAGCACTTTTAAAATTGTGTGCTCTTATGGAGATCATTTTCTAAAGGAATAACAGACAATAAAAGTGTGAATGTATACCATATTGTATACCATGTATACAGTATTTTCAGGGAGTGATAAGTTCAGTAATAAAAGTAAGGGACTATAAGAAGATGGTAAGTGTCAGTAAACATTTCCAGTAAAGTGGAAAAATAATCACTGAGTTTCTGGTTCAGTGCACTCTTCCAAGGAATCTCTTCCTCTCATTGCCTTTGAGCTAATTTATAACTCTAAAATGGAGAAAACTGGTAATAATAAAAATTGCATTCATAAAATTTCAAGTGGAATGTATATGGTGGAATGTTACTGACCCTTGCCCTGTGGCTAGACTGATTTGGCATCTGCTTATAAATTCACTTCAGAATTCCTTATTGCATAAATATATGTATGAGTCTTTGAATTCTCCTTTGAACTACTTGTAATATATTACTAATTTCCCCCTTCGTTAATGAACTATATATAGCTTTTGACATATTATTCTTGCTGAGGTTCTAATTTTATGAGAGTCTTGAATTTACTTTTTACAAAAGTTTTTGGAGGGAGGAAATCATGAATTGAGGATAGAACTAAGAGGATTTGAAAGACATGGGTGTGAACTCTGTGAATTTCTAGGGAAAGAACATTCCAGGAAGAGGGAAAAATTTGGAAAGACTTTAAAATAGAAAAAGTTAAGTGGATTTGAGGAAGCATCAAGAAAGAGAGTCAGTTTGAAGAGAGGTTTGTGGAAAAAAAAAAAAAGACATTGTAGGAAGTGAATTTGGAGCAGTAAGCAGCAGGAAGACCACATCAGCCGTGGTGTGCCAAAATGAAGAATTGACATTTTCTAAGTGTGATCGAGAGGATGAAGCAAGGGAGGGATTAGATGCTGCTTACTTTTGAAAACAATTACTGAGGATGCTGTGCTGAAAATAGTTTTCAGATGAGTAGTGGAGGAAGAAAGACCCCTAAGGAGACTTTGTATTTTATAAACACTATGACTACATCTTAGTTTTGGGGTAGTAACAGATGGAAAGAAGTAGTCTGATGGATAGTATATTTTGAAATAAGATCCAACAATACAAACCTTGTATTGTGTATAATAAAATAAATACATGCTTTATTATGCTTTGCTTTATTATTATTATTATTATTTTTAACAAATTGAAGGTTGGTGGCAGCTTGTATTGAGCAAGTATACTGGTATCATTTCCTCAAATTTGGTCACTTTGTGTCATATTTTGGTGATTCTCCCAGTCTTTGTAATTTTCCTTGTTATGTTATTTGCTATGATGTTCTGTGATCAGCAGTCTATGAGGTTATTATCATGACTTGCTGAAGGCTCAGATGATGGTGAGTTTTTTCAAGCTAGTCTTTTTTAAAGTATGCACATTGCTTTTCAGACATGATACTGTTGCACACTTAATAAACTACAATATAGTATGAATTTAACTTTTCTATGCATTGGGAAACAAAAAAAAATTGCGTGACTCACTTTATTGTGATATTGTCTTTATTGTTATGGTTTGGAACCAAACCCACAATATCTCTAAAGTGAGCTCATTTTAATAAATTGGATGTGATGTGAGAAGGAAAGCAAAACTGCAACATTGATTCCTAAATATTTAGACTGAGGAACTAGGTGAATGATGGTGATATTATTGATTAATAGAAGATTGGTGAAGAAGAAAATATGTTTGAAGGTGTCTACAGGAGTTTTTCTGGCTGTGTTCAACATAGGATGTATATCACGGCTTCCAAAAGTAGATGATCTGAGTCTGGAGCCCTCAGCAATGTTACCCAGGTTGGAGAAAGATAAGTGTAATAATCAATAGCATATATGAGAAACATAAAACTGGGGTAATGAAAGAGATGGTTCAGGGAGTGAGTAGAGAGGATGAAGAGGAAGGAAGGCAGTAGTAGTCTTGTTGCAACTTAGTGTTGATAATTCACAAAAGATACTGAGAAGCTGACAGGGAATCAGGAAGACAGATGGAGAATGTAGTGTCTAGAATGCCAAGTGAAGTAGGTATTTCTAGAAGAAGGGAAGAACTCATCGTGTCAGCACTCATGAGAAGTCCAAAAATATTGACAAGATGAAAACTTGGCTAGAATGTCAAGAGATCCTCCTCCTCCCACCTTAGTGAATCTTATTGGGATGAAAGCATAATACGATTGACATACAGGGCGGTTGGTCAGGGACTATAGACAACGTTTACCAAGGGTTTCGCTATGAAGTGAACTAGATAAAGAGATAGGAGCTAGAGATGGGGTGTGGGAATTAAGAGCATGTTCCTCCTTTAGATGAAAAATATTGTAGCAATGTTTATATGGTAAAAAGAATATTCCAGTAAAAGTGGATGCATTGATGATGGAGGAACAGGGAGAAAACTAAACAATACCCTAGAGAAATAGGAGATGATGCTTGAGAGTGAGTGCTTAAAACTGAGATTTTTCTGAGGAAGAGTGGTGTCTTACATAGGAATGGGTGGTTGATGAAAGATGGAAGTAAATACTGTTAGAAGTGATGAACCGAAGGAGCTGAACAACCAGTGTGTTTGGTGGGTGCTACAGTTGGAATCATTAGTCACTAAAATCACGATGAAAATAGTACTGGAGAGAGAGAAATAGTGAGCTGAATAATAAAATTTCCAAGAAAGGAAGGGGGGGCGATTTGGAGGTCACTGGATAACCCCAGAAGTATTGAGTGTCTCAGTGGTATTATGTCAATTATGCCTTTTCTGAAAGAAATGGTATTTTGAGCAAATGACATTTTCAAAATCAAGGAAGACACTTATTTCAACCTCTGGCTGCTTAGTTGGAAAAATATGAGGATAATTCACATGGGAGGGGTTTGCTGCCAGGTTTCATATTGAGCAAGATAGTGAAGGGAACACTCAGAGTGAGTTTGGGATTCTAATCCACTTCACTAGTGACGGCCCATATACACTGGAGCAATTACAGCAGAAGGGTTTGAAATGATGAGAGTGGAGTTGCACATGTATTTAGTCTAGTGGCTAGAGTTCTAGAAAGACTTGGCTGATAAGGGGCAATTATTGGGAGAGTGAATTGAATGCCTACTTTCTTTCATGTTTGTTATTTCAGTGTAATTTCTAATAGTGTTTCCTTGTACTTTCTGAAGTATCCTGATTTGGAAGCTCAATTATAAGATCACCCTACTTACAAGTGAGTGAGGTTATTAATAAATAGGTATAAAAAACAGATGGGATTTGTGCTGAATATTCTGTTAGAAATGAGCTGGCAACCAGCTCTAATTATAGATTCCTGTTTCTATAATTAGCCTTATAAATGACTGATTTGTAATGATTAAGCTGGCAGTGCCAATCCAAAGAAGAGGTAGTCCCAGCCAGAGCATTTACAGTACTGGGGTGTCCTTTATGTGCTGCTGTAGGTAGTGTGGATGTGTTTGGTTGTAGCAAGTGTGGTAGTATTAACTAGGATTTATTGAAGATTGGATGATTGAGTTAATCTTAGCTTTAAAAATGATTCATCTTTGAGAGTCATTTGTTTGAAGAGTTTTCTTATAGAGTCTTCTACTCTATAAATGGAGGTTACAAAGTTTTTGAGGTAGGAGGTAGATGGACCTCCCCAGGCCCACCAAGGAAAGCATTTGAGTTCTTTCCTTGTGGATAGAAACTGCAAAATATCAGTAGCAGGACGATCTAGAGAAAAGGCTGAGCCCTGCCCAGATGCATTGCAGGCAGATTCTTTACCAAGTGAGCTACAAGGGAAGCTCCAGATGAAAGATAAGAGAACACATATTTCTCATTCTTGAAGTCAAGGAAATCTTCCCAACTAGAAAGCTCATTGGTGGTAAAAAGTCTATCCATATGCCTCTTGGGTGGAATCCATCTTGGTTAAGAGATGTACATGCGTACATAGGAGGATCCTGAGATATATCAAATATGGACTCAGAACCAGGCAAGTCAAAATGATCGCCCAAAGGAAATCAGGGAGAAATGCCCCATATAACTGATGTCGACTACCACGAGAGTGCAGCTCTGTCTGAGTCCATCCCTGTGTCCTTTCACACACACTATACTCCTTTTCCTCCTACTAATACACACTTTACTTGTTTCACTACTTTCCATCTTTGTGGAAATTCATTTCTGCAAAACCCAAGGGCCAAGGCCTTGTCACAAACCACTGGTCTCGTGGCTAGGATTCAGCTCTCTCACTGCCATGACCCGATCTCAATCTCTGACCAGGAACCAAAGCCCTGCTTCAAACCACTGCAGACCAAGGCCCCCTGAGATCAATTTGAGTAATGCTTTTCAAATTTCATGTCTACCCAGAACCTCAGAATATGATTATATTTGAACCAAAGGTCTTTGCCTACTTGCTTAGTTAAGAAGAGTTGGCATTATTTTAGTGAAAGTGAAAATGTTAATTACTCAGTTGTGTCTGATTCTTTGTAACTGCATGGACTGTAACCTGCCAGGCTCCTCTGTCCATGGAATTCTCCAGGCAAGAATACTGGAGTGGGTAGCCATTCCCTACTTCAGGGGATCTTCTCAACCCAGGGATCAAACCTGGATCTCCTGCACGGCAGACAGATTTTTTACCATCTAAGCCACCAGAGAAACCCTTATTATGTTAGGGTGGGCCTTAAACCCTTGATGGTATGTTTGTAAGGAAAAAGAGAGAGAGAATCAGAGATGGAGACTTAGAGAGAAGACCTTGTGAAGAGAGAGGCAGGGGTTGATGTGATGCAGTTCTTGGAAGCTGCCAGAAGTTAAGAAGAGATGAGGCAAGAGTCTTCCCTGGAGCATACAGGGGAGGCATGGCCTTGAAGAAACTTTGATTTTTCTACTTCTGCCTTCTGGAACTGTGAGAAAATAAATTTCTGCTGTTCTCAGCCACCTAGTCTAGGGTAATTTGATATGGCAGACCTAGGAAGCTAGTGCCGATACCATGAGCAATTTATTTTTTAATTCAAATTCTTTAAATCCCTGTTCTTTTTAAAACATCCTTTTTATTGTGTCAGTGTGTCCTGGAGGAAAAAAGAAAATTCCTAGACCCTTTTCTAGCTTCTTATGGCTGGTTAAAAATTGAATTTATATGAGACATGTTAATAGGAGAAAAAAATGGGTAATAACTCACATACATGAGAGAGACCCAGGAAGGCTGAGTAAGTCACCAAAGAGGCCAAAGCCCTCACCTTAAATACCATCTTCAGCTGAAGACAAAAGAGGGCTTCCGGTTGTGGTTTGGGACTTAAAAGGGGAGGAAGGCAATTTGCATGGAGATGGGAGAGTGAATGTGTTGTAAAGCAATGTTGGCAGTGCCCTGTGGGCACAGTGAGACACAAATGGGACTCTTTTCTAGGCCCTGCAAATTTCTTAATCATACTCATTCAGTATTCTTTGCAGATAACTCTGGTGATAGCTCTATTAAGGAAATAAACCCTCTATCTAAATTATTTTAGGCAGTTAAAGGGAAGGTCAAAATTTCTTCCTAAGAGTCTTTTTGGTCCTTGATTATCTTCAGCTTAAAATAATCCACATACCAAAAAAGCATTTGCAAATAGCATGTTTTGCTCCCCTACCAAGGTGAAAGGCAACAGTCTTATTTTCACATATTTAAAGAAATTTTTAATGAAGTTTCCTTATCACTTTGCTATCTTTAGGAAAATGATTTATGGTGTAGGCTTGGAATGTGGCTAGGTGAAATCAGTATATTAATTAGATTTTTTTCAGACATCCATTTAAAAATAAGACTTCAAGTCAGTAATTCTTATAGATAGACAATAAATACTATGGGATTTTACCTAAACTAAAAGCTAAATGCTAAAGAATTGGGAAATTTTGTTATTCCAAGCATCAAATTGAATTATAGTATTCATAAGCCAATAAGTTTTAAGGCTCCAATCCTAAATTAAAAGCCATTGCTTGGCACTGCTAAGTAAGGATAACAGAGAGGCTTTCTTTAATTATGAGAATATTTGCTTCTGAAAATCAGAGCATATGCACGTATCAAGGGGTAGAGTTCTTGGGGCTATAATCAAGAAAATATATTCAAGAGCTAAGGCAATTTAGTATGTTGAATGTCAATCAAATCAGGAAGAAACATGGAAATGTAAAATATACCAATGCTCGAGGTGACATAATGTAATTGTCAGGAAAAATTAGATTCCTGATGTGTTTCAGTCCCTTTAGCACACAACCATGTGTGTCTGAATTCAAAAGATCTGACAAATTACTGAGGGTGGTAAGATTAAGCAAAATAGAAAAAAAAATTAATGATATATGAAATGTCAGAAAAATCCTCCTTGCTAAAGGAGCAGCAATTTGGGGATTATGGTCAGAAGCATAAAAGAGCAAAGTTGCCTCTATAGGGTCTTCCAGTGCTTCCTTAGGCAATGATTTATTGATAGACTATTCACTTATTAATAGGTAGTGCAATGGAAATAATTCTCTTAAAGTTCTTTGAAAATGTAACTATATATATATATATATATATATATATATATNAGTGTTCTTGCCTGGAGAATCCCAGGGATGGGGGAGCCTGGTGGGCTGCCGTCTAAGGGGTCGCACAGAGTTGGACACGACTGACGTGACTCAGCAGCAGCAGCAGCAGCAAGACTTATATGTTTTATATTCTCTGACTTTTCACATCTAACAATGAACTAGGATTTTAAGAAGTATTCTCACATTGTTAAGAAAACCACCACCATGGTTACATGTCTAGGCATCTTTTCACACTCAGTTAAAGATGCAAACTAATTGTGTTCTAAATTAGAAGAAAGTCCCCCAGTGATTCCTCTTAGCATATGTTGACACATTAAACAAACCACCTATTATTTAATAAATATAACTCCCTCAGTAGTACTCAAAACTCTACATTTTTTTTTTCTATTTTCTATCTATAGTTTCCTTTACTTTTTATTCACTAGTTAATGTTACAAGTATCCATTGAGTGTTCACTAAGTGCTTGGAACTCTTCTAGACTTGGGGAATACTTCAGTAGAAAGTAAAGATCTCTCTCTTCTCTGTCCTGGCTTCTTGAGTCACTGTGTGGAAGGGATGTTTGGGCGTGCAGCCTGATCTGCCTCAGACAGTGACATGACCAACAAATAAACTTTGCTGTGTTATTCAGGCTAGTTTACTGTAAAAGCTTACTGTAGCCTGCTCTTGTTAATAGATAGATGAAAACGGATTTTTAACCTGTAATTTTATAGCTGACAAATTTTTCATTTAAATGTGAGAATGTAATAAATACAGAAATCCACTTTGCAAATACTCTGGAATGAAGTTTTTAAAGGAGATAATTAAATTCAGAAAGTGTGAAAAGACATAAGGGACTAAAAGTTGATCAAATAACTTATGAAATGTATTATTGTCCAAAAGGCTCTTATTTCAAAACAAGAAATATATCCGTAATGATTCAGGAAATAAAATGAACACTAGTTCAGTATGATAGCTAGAAGTTAAATGAGAATGCATTCTAGTAAATATATGGTTACACAATACAGACAGGCTTCCCTGGTGGCTCAGTGGTAAAGAATCTGCCTGCCAATGCAAGAGACAAAGATTGAATCCCTGATAAAGGAAGATCCCATGGAGGAGAATATGGCAACTCACTCCAGTGTTCTTGCCTGGAAATCACATGACAGAAGAGCTTGGTGGGCTGCAGTGCATGGAGTCACAAAAGCTGGACATAACTTAGAGGCTAAATAATAGTAACAGTGCAGATATTCACAAGTATGAACAGATAAGTGGGTAAAATGACTGTAAATATTAATTTCAGAAAATAATAGATAATAAATAATATGGATCTTAAAACAGGAAAAAAAAAAAAAACTAGAGTTAATCAATAGGCAAGGGGAAAAAGCAAGAAAAGAAATAGAAAAAAAATAATGATCAAAAATAAGTCTCAATATACCTGTACTTACGGTAAAGTTCATGAATTCAAAAGCAAACACTCTTTAATTAATTTTAAAAGATTCAACAATATGTTGTCAAAATATGAAAAAATAAATTCACAGAACAAAATTTGAGAAAAACTGAAAATTTGGAAATTAGATAAAGGTAGAAAATATGAGGGCTTCCCAGGTGGCGCTAGTGGTAAAGAACCTAGCTGCCAATGCAGGTAGACATAAGATATCTGGGTTCTGTCCCCAGGTGGGGAAGATTCCCTGGAGAAGGAAATGCTCCAGTATTCTTGCCTTGGGAAAATATGAAACAAAATGCACTGGGATTTCTAATTGTACCGTGTAATAATATTACATTTAGATAAAAGGGAAAAATCAGTGAAAGAAAATGAAGCTAAATAAACAACTGAACAGGCATATAAAGCCATTATAAAAATAAATGCACATTACAGACAGAGAAAAAGACGGCAAAGGAGTAGGTGAACATAGAGTGTATCCCTCTCCACGGATACATCAGGAATACATCTTCAGACACAGAAGTGCATGCAGAACACCAGCTAAGAGCAGACAGGAATACCTGCCCATTGAAAAAGAGTATATAGAGCCATGCAAAACTCGGTAGGAAGAAGAAACCAGGGGGAAAAACAGGAGTGTTAGTAGGACTGGACTGCCCTCTGGGGTGGGGGAACTGAAGCAGGGGTCTGATCCCCACATCAGGGCAATTGTCTGAGTCAGAGGAGAAGCATTTAAGGCTGAGAGTAAAACGGCTGATCTGTGGCAGCCTAAAGGGGATGAGAGTCAGACAGTCCTGGCCGTAGCCTTATATATCCCGAACAGGAGTGCAGGTCCCCTGAAAGGTGCAGCCGCTGGGAGCTGGAGTTTAGGGCTTGTGGAGCAATCCCAGGGCAAAAGCTGCTTTTGACTGTGGAGAGAGGGACTGAGGGGATGTGAGGGAGGAGACTGTGGTGGGAAAAGCCTGTGGAGGAAAGCTGGGCAGCCATGGAAGCAAGGCAATGCTGCTGAGTCACACTTAGGGCATGGAGCCATCACCATAGCCTCTCTCTCCCCACACACCATCATTGGCAGCTGAACAAGAGAGCCTGGCCCATCAACTACCTGATGCGTTGCACTGCAGAGTAGAAGCCCACCCAGAGTTCCCCTTTAGGTGCTTGATGTGCTGATCTACAGAGTAGGACCCCAGCCAGGGGGGCCCTTCTTTCTGCCTGCTGCACTGAACAACAGAGAAGGACCCCAGGCAAGGGAGGTCTCTAAGTCCCCGAGCGGGTTGAGCTATAGAGAAAGACTGGCCAAAGAGGCCTTCTAATTGCCATCTACGAGATGCTCAAGAAAAGACTCTGATAGGGCCGCAACTCCTGAGGCAGAGGCAGCACACGTCCCTGCACACTTGGCGCCACCAGGGTCCCTGCAAGCCAAGCAGCTGCACCCTCTTCACACTCAACTCTCACTGGGGCAGAGCTGCCCCAGGCAAAAACATGTCTTGCGTCTATTTGCTTTGGTAGTGCCCGACTCTTTGCGACGCTGTAGACTATGGCCTGCCAGGCTTCTGTCAGGGAAGGGGGATTCTCGAGGCAAGAATACTGGAGCATGTTGGTCAATACTGGTTGCCATACCCTTCTAGAGCGCTATATTTCCTGCCGCCCTATCTACCAACTCCCTTGAGCACCTGGAGCTGCCAGAACCCATGTAATCCAAGCAACTGCATGACCTCCACAGCTGGCCCTCACAGGGCAAACCCAAGTTCTCCAGGGCAGCCTCAGGAGCAAACCCAGTGGACGACCCACATGCAGAGGTGGAAATAAAACCACAATTGAAACCCAGGAGCAGTGTGGCTAAGGAAGAAGACCCAAAACCCTCCCACCAGCTGAACAAGCTGCAGATTAAATCCGTACGATGAACTAAGGACCCTGTGTCTATGAAATATATAAAATGTCATTGAGAGATCTCACAAAAGAAAACACACTAGTTCTGATAGCTGTGGACATTGGAGGCAGAAACACACAGGAGTAGGACCAGATTAGAATCTGAGCTGCCCCAATAGGAGATCCAGAGATCAGTGTTAGAGGGCATCCTAGGGAGTGAGGTGGACTGTGACTCCCAGCGAGGGAAAGGACTCTGACAGCAGTGACTCAAGAAAAACATTTATTATTAAGTTTTGACTTGATCTATAGATTTTTTTTTCCATTTCCCCCTCTGTTGTAGTTGTCAATTTTATTGACACTATGAAACCTAATTAAGCTTTTGAGTTTTTTTTTTCTCTCAGTCACATTGTTTATTGTTGCTATAAGCCCCTGCCACTACATTGGGCTTTTGCAGTTCTATGGAGTTTTCCTTTTTTTCTTTTCTCTTTTTTTTAATTTTAATTTTTTAAACCTACTATCATGTTTTGTACATTTATTCCTTTGTTTGCTTTTTCTACTGTTATTTTCCCCTTGCAGTTAATCTTTAATGTATATAAAACTTCTTTATCTACATTTAACTTTGCATATCTATTCGTTCTTTCTTTTCTTTCCTCTCAACATATTTGTTAGTTTTATTTTCATTGTTTTATTCCCCAACTGACACCTTGCTTTTGTTTTGTTTTCCAGTATGTGCTTTAGTTAGTTTTGTTCTGGTAGATGTAATTTTTTTGTTGTTTGTTTGTTTGCTGGGTAAATCTATTGTCATTATTTTTGTTGGACTGTTTGATTTTGATTATGGGTGTATATGTACATGTGTATATTCAGTCACACTTTTTATTGTTATAAGCCTCTGCCTCTACGTTGGGCTTTTGCAGTTCTGTGGAGTCTGACTTTTTTTTTTTCTGTTTGTTTTTTTCTCTTTTCTCTTTTTTATATTTTTAATTTTTAAACCTATTATATTTTTTCCACATTTATTCCTTTGTTTGCTTTTCCTACTGTTATCTTCCCCTTGCAGTTAATCTTCAATGTGTATAAATCTTCTTCACCTACCTCTATTTAACTTTACATATCTATTCTTTCTTTCTTTCCTTTCATCTCAACATATTTGGTAGGTTTGATTACACGGCTTTATTCCCTACTTTACACATTGCTTTAGTTTTGTTTTCCAGTTTGTGCTTTAGTTAGCTTTGTTTTTAAATGGCAAATATAATTTTTGATTTCCTTTGTTCACCAGGTTAGTCTACTCTACTTTATTTTTATTGGACTGTTTTGATTTTGCTCATGGGTGTATATGTATATATATATATAATATATATTAATTATTATTTGCCTGATTTTGTAGCTGCCATTTGTCTGGGTTCATCTTTGGTTTCTCATTTATGGATATTCACTTTAATCTCATTTAATACCATAACAAACCACTTGTGGAATCTTTGTTCCTGACAAGAGATCAAGCCCTGAGCCTTTGGAATTGGAGCACTGACTCCAAGACCCTAGACTACCAGAGAATTAACCCTAAGGATATCAAATAGCAAGAACCCACACAAAGAAAACCACTTTACTACAAGGCCTGGCATCACCCAACGACCATTTGCACACTATGAAGGACACCTCATCTAAACAACAAACAAAACAAAAATACGAACCAAATCATCAGCAGACAGGAGTACCCTCTCACTCAGCCTTGCCAATCAGAGGAAAAACAAACAAACAAAAACTCAGCACAAATCTCACCCTATAAGACGCTTACACAAACCACTGGACCGAACTTAAGAGGGTAGAAACCAAAAGGAAGAAAGAATTCAACCCTGAAGCCTGGAAAAAGGAGACCTCAAACATGATAAGGTAAAAAGATAAATAAATAATGAAAAGGCAGAAAATACTACACAAATGAAAGAACAAACTAGAAACACAGAGGTCCAAATAAATGAAGAGTAAATAGGAAAACTACCTGAAAAAGAATTCAGAAAAATGATAGTAAAGATGATCAAAAACTTTGAAAACAAAATGGAGAAATTGCAAGAATCAATGAACAAAGACCTAGAAGAATTAAAGAATAAACATACAGAGACAAACAACATAATTATTGAAATTAAATGTATTCTACAAGGAATCAATAGCAGAATATCTGAAGCAGAAGAACAAATTGGTGAACTCAAAGATAAAATGGTGGAAATAACTGCTGAAAAGCAGAATAAAGTAAAAAGATTGAAAAGAACTGAAGATAGTCTCAGAGACATCTGGGACCATATCAAATGCACCAGCATTTAAATTATAGGGGTCCCAGAAGAAGAAGAGAAAAAGGAATGGTATGAGAAAATTTTTGATGAGATTATAGCTGAAAATTTCCCCAACATGGAAAAGGAAACAGTCAATCAAGTCCAAGAGGCATAAAGAGTCCCAAACAGGATAAATCCAAGGAGAAACACACCAAGACACACACTAATCAAACTAACAAGACTAAACACAAAGGAAGATTATTAAAAGCAGTAAGGGAGAAGCAACTAGTAACATGCAATGGAAACCCCATACACTTAACAGCTGATCTTTCAGCAAAACTCTGCAGGCCAGAATGGAATGACAGAATATATTTAAAGTACTGAAAGGGAAAAAATCTATAACCAAGATTACTGTACCTCACAAGGATCTCATTCAAAATTGATGAATAAATCAAAAGATTTTCAGACAAGCAAAAGTTAAGAGAATTCAGTACCACCAAACCAGCTTTACAACAAATGTTAAATGGACTTCCATAGTCAAGAAATACAAGAGAAGAGAAAAGATCTACAAAACCAACCCCAAACTATTAAGAAAATGGCAACAGGAACATATATATCAATAATTACTTTAGATGTAAATGGATTAAACGCTCCAACCAAAAGACACAAAGTGACTGAATGGATACAAAAATAAGACCCATATATGTGCTGTCTACAAGAAACACACTTCAGACCTAAAGATGCATATAGAATGAAAGTGAGAGGATGCAAAAATACATTCCATGCAAATAGGAAGCAAAAGAAAACTGGAGTAGCAATCCTCATATCAGACAAAATAGACCTTAAAATAATGAGTATTACAAGAGATAAGAAAGGACACTACATTATGATCAAGGGACCAATCCAAGAGGAAGACACAACAATTGTAAATATCTATGCAAATGCTAGTAAAGTAATGCTCAAAATTCTCCAAGCCAGGCTTCAGCAATACGTGAACCGTGAACTTCCTGATGTTCAAGCTGGTTTTAGAAAAGGCAGAGGAACCAGAGATCAAATTGCCAACATACACTGGATCCTGGAAAAAGCAAGAGAGTTCCAGAAAAACATCTATTTCTGCTTTCTTGACTATGCCAAAGCCTTTGACTGTGTGGATCACAATAAACTGTAGAAAATTCTTCAAGAGATGGGAATACCAGACCACCTGACCTGCCTCTTGAGAAATCTGTATGCAGGTCAGGAAGCACCAGTTAGAACTGGTCATGGAACAATAGGATGGTTCCAAATAGGAAAAGGAGTATGTCAAGGCTGTATACTGTCACCTTGCTTATTTCACTTCTATGCAGAGTATATCATGAGAAATGCTGGACTGGAAGAAGCACAACCTGGAATCAAGATTGCTGGGAGCAATATCAGTAACCTCAGATATGCAGCTGACACCGCCCTTATGGCAGAAAGTGAAGAAGAATTAAAGAGCCTCTTGATGAAAGTGAAAGAGGAGAGTGAAAAAGTTGGCTTAAAGCTCAACATTCAGAAAACGAAGATCATGGCATTTGGTCCCATCACTTCATGGGAAGTAGATGGGGAAACAATGGAAACAGTGTCAGATTTTATTTTGGGGTGCTCCAAAATCACTGCATATGGTGATTGCAGCCATGCAATTAAAAGACACTTACTCCTTGGAAGAAAAGTTATGACCAACCTAGATAGTATATTCAAAAGCAGAGATATTACTTTGCTGACTAAGGTCTGTCTAGTCAAGGCTGTGGTTTTTCCAGTAGTCATGTATGGATGTGAGAGTTGGACTGTGAAGAAGGCTGAGCACTGAAGAATTGACGCGTTTGAACTGTGGTGTTGGAGAAGACTCTTGAGAGTCCCTTGGACTGCAAGGAGATCCAACCAGTCCATTCTGAAGGAGATCAGCCCTGGGATTTCTTTGGAAGGAATGATGCTAAAGCTGAAACTCCAGTACTTTGGCCAGCTCATGCGAAGAGTTGACTCATTGGAAAAGACTTTGAGCTGGGAGAGATTGAGGGCAGGAGGAGAAGGGGATGACCCAGGATGAGATGGCTGGATGGCATCACTGACTCGATGGACATGAATCTGAGTGATCTCCGGGAGTTGGTGATGGAGGCCTGGTGTGCTGCGATTCATGGGGTCGGAAAGAGTCGGACACGATTGAGTGACTGAACTGAACTGATGCACCCAACATAGGAGCACCTCAATACATAAGACAAACACTAACAGACATAAAAGGAGAAATTGACAATAACACAATAATAGTAGGAAACTTTAACACCCCACTCACACCAATAGAGAGATCATCAAAACAGAAAATTAATAAGGAAACACAAATTTTAAATGATACATTAGATGAGATGGATTTCATTGATATCTTCAGGACATTCCATCTAAATGCAGAAGAATACACCTTCTTCTCAAGTGCACATGGAACATTCTCTAGGATAGACCACATTTTGGGTCACAAATCAAACCTCAGTAAATTTAAGAAAATTGGAATGGTATCAAGCATCTTCTCTGACCACAACACTATGAGACTAGATATCAATTACAAGAAAAAAACTGTAAGAAACACAAACACATGGAGATTAAACAACCCATTTCTAAATAAACAACAGGTTACTAAAGAAATCAAAAGGGAAATAAAAAAAAATTCTAGAAACAAATGACAATGAAAAAAAGGCCACTCAAAACCAATGGGATGGAGCAAAAGCAGTTTTAAGAGGGAAGTTCATAGTAATACAATCCTACCTCAAGAAACAAGAAAAATATCAAATAGACAACCTAACATTACAGCTAAAACAACTGAAAAAAAGAAGAACCAAAAAAACCCCCAAAATTAGTAGAAGGAAAGAAATCATAAAAATCTGAACAAAAATAAATGAAAAAGAAATGAAAGAAACAAAACAATAATAAAGATTAATAAAATTAAAAGCTGGTTCTATGAGAAGATAAATACAATTGACAAACCTTTAGCTGACCTCATCAATAAAAGAAGAGAGAAGAATCAAATCAACAAAATTAGAAATGAAAAGGAGAGGTAATGGACAATGCAGAAAAAAAGGATTATAAGAGATTATTATGAACAATGACATGACAATTAAATGGATAACCTGAAGAATGGAGAGATTCTTAAAAGAGTTCTATCTTCCAAGACTGAACTAGGAAGAAACAGAAATTATCAATAACTCAATTCAGTTCAGTTCAGTTCAGTTCAGTCGCTCAGTCTTGTCCGATTCTTTGTGACCCCATGAATCACAGCATGCCAAGCCTCCCTGTCCATCACCAACTCCTGGAGTTAACTCAAACTCACGTCCATCGAGTTGGTGATGCCATCCAGCCATCTTATCCTCTGTCATCCCTTTTCTTCCTGCCCCCAACCCCTCCCAGGATCAGAGTCTTTTCCAATGAGTCAACTCTTCACATGAGCTGGCCCAAGTACTGGAGTTTCAGCTTCAGCATCATTCCTTCCAAAGAAATCCCAGGGCTGATCTCCTTCAGAATGGACTGGTTGGATCTCCTTGCAGTCCAAGGGACTCTCAAGAGTCTTCTCCAACACCACAGTTCAAAAGTATCAATGCTTCAGCACTCAGCTTTCTTCACAGTCCAACTCTTCACATCCATACATGACCACAGGAAAAACCATAGCCTTAATTAGATGGACGTTTGTTGGCAAAGTAATGTCTCTGCTTTTTAATATGCTATCTAGGTTGGTCATAACTTTTCTTCCAAGGAATAAGCATCTTTCAATTTCATGGCTGCAGTCACCATCTGCAGTGATTTTGGAGCCCCCCAAAATAAAATCTGACACTGTTTCCACTGTTTCCCCATCTATTTCCAAGCACTGAAATTGAAGCTGTGATCAAAAATCTCCCAAAAAAACAAAAACCCAGGACCAGATGGCTTCACAGGACAATTCTATGAAATATTTAGAGAAGAGCTAATGATCTTTCAAACAACTGCAGATGAAGGAACACTTCTAAACTGATTCTACGAGGCCACCATCACCCTGATACCAAAACCAGACAAAGACAATACAAAAAAAGAAAACTACAGGCCAGTATCACTGATGAACATAGATGCCAAAGTCCTCAACAAAATTTTAGCGAACAGAATTCAGGAACACATCAGAAAGCTCATACACCATGATCAAGTTGGATTTATTGCAGGAATGCAAGGATTCTTCAATATATGCAAATCAATCAATGTGGTACACTGTATTAACAAATTGAAAGATAAAAGCCATGTGATCATCTCAATAGATAAAGAGAAAGCCTTTGACAAAATTCAGCACCGATTTATGGTTAAAATGTTCAAAAAAATGGGCATAGAAGGAACCTACCTCAACATAGTAAAGGCCATATATGATAAGCCTATAGCAAATATCATTTTCAATGGTGAAAAACTGAAAGCATTCTCCCTAAGATCAGGAACAAGACAAGAGTGTCCACTTTCACCACTATTATTCAGTATAGCTCTGGAAGCCCTAGCTATAGCAATCTGAGAAGAAAAAGAGATAAAAGGCATCCAGATTGGAAAAGAAGAAGTAAACCTCTCACTGTTTGTAGATGGCATGATATTGTGCATAGAAAACTCTAAAGATAGCATCAGATAATTACTAGAGCTAATCAGTGACTTTAGCAAATTTGCAGAATATAAAATCAATACACAGAAAATACTTGCATTTCTATATGCTAACAATAAAATTTCAGAAAGAAATTAAGGAATCAATTCCATTCACCATTGCAACAAAAAGAATAAATATCTAGGAATAAAGTTACCTAAGGAGACAAAAGAATTGTACACAGAAAATTATAAGACTCTAATGAAAGAAATCAAAGATGATTTAAAGAGATGGGGAGATATCGTGAAAATGAGTATACTACTAAATGCAATCCACAGATTCAATGCAATCCCTATCAAATTACCAATGGCAATTTTCACAGAACTAGAACAAAAAATTTCACAATTCATATGGAAGCACAAAAGACCCAAATACCTAAAGCAGTCTTGAACAAGAAGAATGGAGCTGGAGGAATTAACCTTCATGACTTCAGATTATACTACAAAGCTACAGTCATCAAGACAGTACGGTACTGGCACAAAGACAGAAATATAGACCAAGGGAACAAGTTACAAAGCCCAGAAATAAACCCATGCACCTATCCATCTTATTTTTTACAAAGGAGGCAAGAATATACAATGGGCCAAAGACAGCCTCTTTTATAAATGGTGCTGTGAAAACTGGACAGCTACATATAAAAGAATGAAACTGGAACACTTCCTAACACCATACACAAAGATAAACTAAAAATGGATTAAAGACATAAAGACATTAAGACCAGAAATTATAAAACTCTTAGAGGAAAACATAGACAGAACACTCTATGATATAAATCAAAGCAAGATCCTCTATGATCCACCTCCTAGAGTAATGGAAATAAAAACAAAAGTGAACAAGTGGGACCTGATTAACCTTAAAAGCTTTTGCACAGCAGAGGAAACTATAAGCAAGGTTAAAAGACAACCCTCAGAATGGTAGAGTATGTGTTTGTTAGCCATCTGTATGTCTTCTTTGGAGAAATGTCGGAGAGTATGTTCCAAAATGTTGTATATTTTGGAAATTAATCCTTTGAAAGTTGTTTTATTTATTTGCTATTATTTTCTACCATAGCAAATAAAACAACTTTCAAAGGATTAATTTCCAAAATATACAAGCAGCTCATACAACTCAATGGAAAAAAACAAAACAACAACAATCAAAAAGGTGGGGGGGGGGCCTAAACAGACATTTCTCTAAAGAAGACATACAGATGGCTAACAAACACATACTCAACATTGTTCATTACTAGAGAAATGCAAATCAAAACTACAATGAGATATCACCTCACACTGGTGATGAATGACCACCATCAAAACATCTACAAACAACAAATGCTGGAGAGGGTGTGGAGAAATGGGAACACTCTTGTCCTGTTGGTGGGAATATAAATTGATACAGCTACTATGGAAGATGGTATGGAGATTCCTTTAAAAAATCTAGGAATAAAACTGTCATATGACACAGCAATCCCACTCTTAGGCATATAACCTGAGGAAAAAGACATGTATCCCACTGTTCATTGCAGCACTATTTACAATAAGCAACTTAGATGTCATGTCCATCAACAGATGAATGGATAGGAAGTTGTGGTGCATGTACACAGTGGGATAATTACTCAGCCATAAAAAGGAATGCATTTGAGTCAGTTCTGATGTGGTGGGTGAACCTAGAACCTATTATACAGAGTGAAGTGAATCAGAAAGAGAAAGATAAATATCATATTCTAATGCATATATATGGAATCTAGAAAAATGGTACTGAAGAATTTATTTACAGGGCAGCAATGGAGAAGCCGACATAGAGAATAGACTTATGGACATGGGACAGGGGAGAAGAGAATGAGATGTATGGAAAGAGTAACATGGAAACTTACATTACCATATGTAAAAGAGATAGCCAACTGGAATTTGTTGTATGACTCAGGAAACTCAAACAGGAGCTCTGTATCAATATAGAGGGGCGGGATGGGGAGTGAGATTGGAGGGAGGCTCAAGGGAGAGGGGATATATATGTGTGTGTATATATATATATATATATATATATATATACCTACCTGTAGCTGATTCATGTTGTGGTTTGATAGAAAACAAAAAAAAAATCTGTAAAGCAATTATCCTTCAATAAAAAAATAGAAAGAAAAAATAAAGGCACATTACCTAATTTCATTAACATAAAGCATCAACTGACAGAGCTCCAGGGAAATATAGATAAATCAAGAGTTTCAAAATACAGTTGAACTATGTGGGGATTTGGGTGCCAACCTTCAAAGCAGTTGAAAATCTGCCGGTAACACTAGTTGTTGTTCAGTCGCTCAGTCATGTCTGACTCTTTGCAACCCCATGGACTGCAGCATGCCAGGTTTCTCTGTCCTTCACTATCTCCCTGAGTTTGCTCAAATTCATGTCCATTAAGTCAATGATGCCATCCAACCATCTCATCCTCTCCTGTCCCCTTCTCCTCCTGCCCTCAATCTTTCCCAGCATCAGAGTCTTTTCCAATGAGTCAGCTGTTTGCATCAGGGGGCCAAAGTATTGGAATTTCAGCATCAGTACTTCCAGTGACTATTCAGGGATGACTTCCTTTGAGATTGACCGGTTTGATGTTCTAGTTTTGGAATAAGCCTTTCTGTTTATGCTGCAGTTTTTCGGTCTTATATGCAGCAGTCCCACACTTTCATTCTTTTAGTTTTTCTTAAAAGCCATTTTTAACATAGCATTTAAAATTTTTAGAACTCTTTTAGATTTATAGAATCTTTATGAAAAAAGTAGAAATAATTCTCTCATACTCTACACACAGTCTCTCCTATTATTTAACATCATCCATTAGTATGGTATATCTGTCACAATTAATGAACCAATATTGATACATTATCATCAACAAAAAATCTGTGTTTTTAGATTTCCCATGTTATCCTCTGATGCCACTATTCTTTTTTCAGTATCCCATCCAAGATTTCATATTCCATCAATAGTCATGGCTCTCTATAGAATCCTCTTGGCTGAGAGAGTTTGTCACATTTTCCTTGAAAGATCTAAGGAGTACTACGATATTTTGTGGAATGTCAGTCTGAGTTTGTTTTATGTTGTTTCTGATTTTTAATCTGAGGCTCTGGGTGTTTTGGAGCAAAACTATCAGGTAAGTACCATTTTCTTCATATCGTATCTAGTGTACATACTGTCAATATGACTTATCCTTGCTGACATTAAACTCGTTCACCTGATTTGAGATGGTGTGTGCCATGTTTATTTACTAAAGAAAGTCAGTCTCTAGTTTGATTTTCTTTCATTTACATGCTGTAGTCTTTGGAAGGAGGTCACCCACACTCAAGTAATGGAGAGTGTGTCTTTATCTTTCTGAATTACTTCACTTACTATGATAATCACTAGGTCTATCTATGTTGCTGCAGATGACATTATTTCATTCTTTTTATGGCTAAGTACAATTCCCTTGTATATATGTACCACATCTTCTCTTTCCATTTATCTATTGATGGACATTTCGGTTATTTTATATGAATGGCTATTACGGATAGTGCTACTATGAACATATGGGTGCATGCATTTTTTTGAATTCCAGTTTTGTCTGGGAACTCTGTTTTTAGTTTTATGAGAAACCTCCCTACAGTTTTCATAGTGGCTACAAAAATTTACATTCCCACCAACAATGTAGGAGGATTCCCTTTTATATACATAGATTAGTCTCTTCTTCTTTCTTTATTTCATTCATTCTTTCATTTATTCATGGATTAAATCCTTTATTTATATTCTGTCCAGTTCAGTTACTCAGTCATGTCTGACTCTTTGCAACCCAGTGAACTGCAGCACGCCAGGCCTCCCTGTCCATCACCAACTCCTGGAGTTTACCTGAACTCATGTCCATTGAGTCCATGATGCAATCTAACCATCTCATCCTCTGTCATCCCCATCTCCTCCTGCTCTCAATCTTTCCCAACATCAGGATCTTTTCAAATGAGTCAGCTCTTCACATCAGGTGGCCAAAATATTAGAGTTTCAGCTTCAACATCAGTCCTTTCAATGAACACCCAGGACTAATTTCCTTTAGGATGGACTGGTTGGATCTCCTTGCAGTCCAAGGAACTCTCAAGAGTCTTCTCCAACACCATAGTTCAAAAGCATCAATTCTTCAGCACTCAGCTTTCTTCACAGTCCAACTCTCACATCCATACATGACCACTGGAAAAAACAGTCTTGACTAGATGGATCTTTGTTGGCAAAGTAATGTCTCTGCTTTTGAATATGCTGTGTAGGTTGGTCATAACTTTCCTTCCAAGGAGTAACCGTTTTTTAATTTCATGGCTGCAATCAACATCTGCAGTGATTTTGGAGCCCCCCAAAATAAAGTCAGCTACTGTTTCCCCATCTATTTGCCATGAAGTGATGGGACCAGATGCCATGATCTTAGTTTTCTGAATGTTGAACTTAAAGCCAACTTTTTCACTCTCCTCTTTCACTTTCATCAAGAGGCTTTTTAGTTCCTCTTCACTTTCTGCCATAAGGGTGGTGTCATCTGCATATCTGAGGTTATTGATATTTCTCCCAGCAATCTTGATTCCAGCTTGTGCTTCATCCAGCCCAGCATTTCTCATGTTGTATTCTGCATATAAGTTAAATAAGCAGATTGACAGTATACAGCCTTGACATATTCCTTCTCCTATTTGGAACCAGTCTGTTGTTCCATGTCCAGTTCTAACTGTTGCTTCCTGACCTGCATACAGGTTTCTCAAGAGTCAGGTCAGGTGGTCTGGTATTCCCATCTCTTGAAGAATTTTCCACAGTTTATTGTGATCCACACACTCAAAGGCTTTGGCATAGTCAATAAAGCAGAAATAGATGTTTTTCTGGAACTCTCTTGCTTTTTCCATGATCCAGCGGATGTTGGCAATTTGATCTCTGGTTCCTCTGCCTTTTCTAAATCCAGCTTGAACATCAGGAAGTTCATGGTTCACGTATTGCTGAAGCCTGGCTTGGAGAATTTTGAACATTACTAGCGTGTGAGATGAGTGCAATTGTGCTGTAGTTTGAGCATTCTTTGGCATTGCCTTTCTTTGGGATTGGAATGAAAACTGACCTTTTCCAGTCATGTGGCCACTATCAATATTTATATTGGTATGAGATAATGGATTTTTTTATACCTTGGGTTTAAACATCAATTTTATTTATATATATTCTGTCTCTGGAACTTTGCATAGAGTCTTGCTTTTGCCTCAGTATCCTGCTCACCCTCCCGAATTAACATACCATCTTCAGTTCTCTGACTTTAGTTTTTGTGTCCTCAGAGAGATATTTTCTTGATCACAGAATTGCCAAAGTGCTTACACTTTAAATCAATTTACATTTCAAAATTTTAGAATCAAAATTTTGTTTGCCTACTCTTGCCATAAAGATATATTGACCTGAAAAAAGTTCAGACCTTTCAGACTAACTGATTTATATGCAATGGCTAATTCATAAAAAGCAAAGAAATTCACATATAGCTTAAGCAAATATAACTTTTTCCTAAGACAGCTGCCTATCAATGACTAAATGAGGGATATGATTTGTGGTTTTGAAGTGCTCTGGTGTGTATTAGGCCTTCCTGCAATAAAAAATAAAAACTAATCAATCAGTGTTTATTATTCAAGAGATCGAACCTTTAGAGTTTCTTTAGACATTACTCTGCTAACAAAAGTCCGTATATTCAAGGTTATGGTCTTCCCAGTGATCACGTGTGGTTGTGAGAGCTGGGCTGTAAAGAAGGTGGAGTACCAAATGCCCTTGAACTGTGGTGCTGGAGAAGACTCCTGAGAGTCCCATGGACGGCAAGGAAACAAAACTAGCCGATCTTCAGAGAAATCAACCCTGGACACTCATTGGAAGGACTGTTGCTAAACCTGAAACTCTGGTGTTTTGATAATTTGATGTGAACAGCTGACTCCTTGGAAAAGTCCCTGATAGCTGGCAAAGATTGAAGGCAAAAGGAAAAGAGGGTGTCAGAGGATGAGATGGCTGGATGGCATCACAGAAGCAATGGACATGAACTTGGACAAACTTCAGGGGACGGTGAGGGACAGGGAGGCCTGGCATGCTCCAGCCCATGGAGTCACAAAGAGTCAGATATGACTTAATGAGACATTTTAAGTCAGAGACTTAAATGAGACATTTTTCAATCTGGGGTCATGGAATGCATTATAAATATTTTCTAAACTTACTTTATTTTTCTTATGACTAATAATCCTCACATTATATTGAGCTTTCAGTATCATTTTAATCCCAGCACTCTGAATATACCACCATTTTTAAAAGCCCAGTTTGGCTCTTCTTGTTTTTTCTTTTATAAACAAGATGTGATTAACAACCTTGTACCTTCATTTTATGCAAAGCTTACACATTTGTTTCAAAATTTCTGAAAAGTAATTTCTCTCTCATCAGGTTGTTTTTTAATGCTTATGGCTCATTTCCAAATTTTCAACCAGAAACTTTTATTCCTACCCACATAATTTGACATTGTCCTCCACACTGAATTAGGCACTTATCTGAACTATAAGACTTCACAGTAAACACTTGAGGAGTTTCACTTCTACTTGCCACGCCCCATTTTCCTATTTTCTTACCTTAATTGGTCTCCTATCAGGCATGGTTGAATAAGCTTGGTGTTGATACCTGACTTAAACTAGCTCGTTAATGGTAATGAGATTACCATTCTTGGGTACTTGGAATTAGAATGAGGAAATTCTGGTTGTTTTGTGTAGTTTCTTGAGAGAAGGTGGGTAGTCTTTTACCTACTCTGTATAACAGGATGAACAAGGAGAATACATATTCTGAAGCAAACTTTGAAAATGTTTCAGAGAGAAGCAGAGGCAGACCAGAAGATTCCTCCAACTTCCCAGTTCTAATTTTCAGTCCTTTGCTGAGATTCTATTGCCGTATTTTTGTTGAATACCAAGAGTCAGCCTCTGTATCCTTAAAATCAATTTCTCTTGTTTTCCCTTGGTTAAATTGGTTCAGTAACTTGCATCCAGAGAATCACAGTTAGACAACTATTTCCCCTTGCCCTTGGCTGAATTTGTAGATTCTAGAGTCTTATAAATAACCTGGAGGAATATTGGCTTGTGTTCAAAATTCTGCCTTCTGAATATTACTCTGTAATCTTCTCTGGTATTTTATGATTCATCCTGATTTTTGATCTAGGATGAAGAGCTTTGTCCGATTCTCTGTAGTTATAGCCTCCAACTGACCCTGCCCTGTTCTTCACTGCACTCGGTGGCTCCTTTTCAGAACAAACATTTGTACCTAAAACACACTTAGGCAGAAAAAGATCCCATTTTTATGTGACTGGCAAAAACAAAGTTTTATGTAAATATAGTTGAGTTTTCATAATAAAAATTTGTTCTAAGAAAGAGGATTATTTTTAGGAAAAGATTACAAAAAACATGGAGAAAAAAAGTTGCATGACAAAATTCCTGAAAGAAAGATGTGGGAATTAGCCTTTCTTCCCAAAAGATTATGTATTTTTCAATTTCGTGATGTTTTAAATTTAATTTTTTGAAAATTGAGTCGCTGCAATTGAGTTTAAAATTAAGAAGGAACTGATGAGATTGTCAATGAATAAACATATGGCAATGGAAATAGTAAGCATTTATTTGGTAATTTGAAATTCTTTACAGTATGGTTTCATATTCCCAAAGAATACAGCTATTTCTGATAATATTAAAATGTTAATAAACATAAATTTAGTAACAGATATCATTAGACAGCAATCACCCATGTTTGTTTTAAAAGCTGCTTAGATATTTACATAATATTTTATTTTGACTTCAAAAGAGAGATGATCAAATAAAACAGATGGGTCAATTTGAATAAGTGACAAGATTTCTCATTCAAATATATGGTTTCACTTGCCCAAGATTCTCAGCCAAGTTTGGAAGTTTCCAGTGTGAGTAGAGCATGCTATTAAATTAACATGGAAGTAAAGACTAAATGATTTGTGATTTATTGGGAATTTTCTAGCCAAATTGATCCTATGACATTTACCTTAAATCTTTTTCCTTTCCCTTCCAACTATAAGTGCTTTCTTAGGCATTTATCCACTGAATAACTGTTTATTGAACATTTCATACAAAGCACTGTGTTGGTCAATTTCAGCGGGGAAAAAAGTCTGTAATGATTCCACTATCTGAACGCACAATTATAAACAATTATAATGTAGAGAATAAACAGAGTATTCTAAGGAATCTGCAGATGCCTCGTTTTTAGAGGTCTGAAGATTGACACAGCTGAGGGGATATTGAGATAGAAAATGTATACTCTATTATCTGGGCTTCCTGAAAGTGAAAGTGAAGTTGCTCAGTCGTGTCCAACTCTTTGCGACCCTGTGGACTGTAGCCCACCAGGCTCCTCCGTCCATGGGATTCTCCAGGCAAGAATACTGGAGTGGGTTGCCATTTCCTTTTCCAGGGGTCTTCCTGACCCAGGGATCGAACCCAGGCCTCCCGCATTGCAGGAAGATGCTTTGGGCTTCCTAGGTGGCATTAATGGTAAAAAGCCTGCCTGTCAATGCAGGAAACATAAGACATGTGGGTCCTTGGATCAGGAAGACTGTCTGGAGGGAAGATCCCCTGGAGGATGGCCTGGCAATCCACTCAACTATTCTGGCCTGGAGAATCCCATGGACAGAGGAGCCTGGCAAGCTACAGTCCATAATGTCACAAAGAGTTGGGACAGGGCTATAGTGACTTAACACACACACATGCTACAGTTATAGCATATTCATTGCACTACAGTGGTTTCATCTATCCCTCTACAAGTCTTACTTTTGCAGTACCAAATGCAAACATGATTTCGAAGAAGAATCATGTACTTGTTTCCTAATACATTCTTCACCATAATCTGAGGGCTGGAAAGATGTCTTCTAAATGAAAGAATATTGAAGCTTTGCTTTCTGGACTCCAGAAGTGCTAACTATAACAAACAGTTGTTTCCTGATTTTTACATTAATTTAAAAATATGTTAAAAAATAGCTGCTGGAACTACTTTCTGTCTCCTCACAGTTAGGTTAGGACTCTTTTTGAACTCTAGATCCTCTAAGGTATAATTTGCACTGCTTGCTTCTACTTACTTTGAAAACACATCCTTTCCCCAGTGCCATCAACTTTCTTTTATCAGCAATCCTCACAGTTCTGAAAGCTTCCATTCTCACCATGTGGCACTGTGTCTTGTAAGTGTATCACACAGTTTGGGGGCAGCTGCAGTGATGCCCTGGTGTTATTTTCTTTGTGATGGAGAGTTATAACTCTTCCAGAGTCCATTTCAAGGTGAACTTGACTCCTGTGGTTATCCAACTACCTTCTTTAGAAGTGTTTCTGAATCATACATATAACTGCTTCTGAGTCCTTCTGAAGACTACTATGGGTTCTGCAAAGGGCCAGAAAACTAAACTAATGTTGTAGGAAAATGTTTTTTAGGAAACTTATAAATGCTTTATTTAGCAATGGACAAGAGCATTAAAAGACAAAACAAATCACAATCAAGTAACAATTGACTTGATGCTACAAATAAATCACTTTGAAAGCCTAATATAACATAGTAAACTGATCAAATCATTTCACAAGACTGATCATCAGTATTTTGAAAATTGCTACCTTGACATTCTCTGGAGTGGAGGCAAAGGCTCATAGGCACATATTAGAGGAATATATTTGTGTATATATTTATTTATACATTTATATATATAAAATATGTAATAGTAATATGATATATACATTATACACACACACACACACACATATATATATAAATTCAATGGTCTATTTATCTAATTGCATCTACTACCCTGTGCAGTTAAACACAGAGACAATATTATTAGTTCCTAAAAATATCTATTTATCATTAGTAGTTCTGGCATAGTTTACATTTACTCTTTCTCTTTTCTCTCTCTTTCTATATATATAGTATTAAACTATTATATATAGTATTAAGCTGTTATATGTAGTATATTTTATGTATGTCCCAAACTATGTTTTGAAGGATGATTTCATAGCTAACAGCTTTGGAAGATAAGAGATAGTGTCTCCCTCTGAGGCAGAGAGCAGATTTTTTTCTGAAGGTTATGATATTGTCTCCCTAAAGGGCAAAGGTTGGGATGATTTCCTAGAAGCTCCAAAGCTTCCATATTTCTAAACTGAATCTGTGGGCTCCTGTCTACACACAGCATTCTCTGCCTTACTACTATGGAACAGAGTAGGGCGAGAAACTCAATGTGAATGTGAAACTCATTGTCCGCTGTGTCAGGCATAATAAGGTCCTTTGTTTCTGACACAAAATCCTGTCTTCCTATAGCATCTATGAAGCTGTGACAGACTAACAGTTTAATTTTAAAAGTAGAGCAAAATCTTAGCTTTGACACTTTGTAGGGTTTTTTTTTAGTTTTTTTTTTTTTTAATAATAAAAGCAGTATTTTCTTAGTGCAAAGGGTTTACAAACATGAGGAAACATGTGAGGGAAAAATATATATATAATCTCTGAACACAAAGAGGGTAACATTTTTATTTTAACACAAATTTTAATGTTGCCTACATGTATATTTACATGATATCATACACTCATGCTAATAGCATAAATTGCATTTTGCCTACTGCTTTTGTCCCCTAAAATTATATGATGAGTATTTTTGTCATTTTTTTAAACATGATTTTGAATATCTGCTTAGTATTCATTTTATCATAACTAAATCCTTTATTTACATAATTATTCTTCTATTATTGAACATTTAGGTAATTTAAAGCTTCTACTTATTAAAAATGATTCTACAATGAGCATTTTTTCATACTTTTATCGTGCTTCTCTTTTTACAAGTAAAAAGGAATCCACAAGATGTAATTGGTAGGTCTCAAAAATTTTTCATTTTTTTTTAATGTGTGTTTTAGTTCTCTCATTTTGAGGTAGAAGTTCCACATAATCTGAATCTACATAGGAGATTCTGTAATCCTTAACCTCATTAGACTCTTTATCTGGGTGAATGGGCTTTGTGTTTCAATTCTTCTTGATTGGTTAGTCCAGAAGTGTTAATCTGTTTCACAGATTCCACTGTTTCCCTTTTCACCCTTCAATTAGGGAATCAACATCAAATGCACATGAGGTAATAGATTTACTTTTTTGACAGTCAGTAAATCTCATCTGACTCTATTGTGACCCCAGGACTACAGCCTGCCAGGCTCCTCTTTCCTTAGGATTTCCCGGGCAAGAATACGGGAGTGGATTTCCATTTCCTTCTCCAGGCTATCTCCTTGACCTAGAGATTGAACTCACATCTCCTGCTTGGCAGATGCATTCTTTGCCACTCAGACACCTGATTTACTTTAGGTGGCTATCAAAATAGATTTTCCTATCAAAATCTATTATTTAATTCTTTGAGTCTTTCTTAACATTTTGAAATAGCTGGCATTAATAAGATTACTGTAGAACTTTGTCTCATTTTCAGTTCAGTTCAGTACAGTCGCTCACTCATGTCTGACTCTTTGTGACCCCATGAACCACAGCACGCCAGGCCTCCCTGTCCATCACCAACTCCCAGAGTTTACCCAAATTCATGTCCATTGAGTTGGTGATGCCATCCAACCATCTTATCCTCTGCCGTACCCTTCTCCTCCTGTCCTCAATCCCTCCCAGCATCAGGGTCTTTTCCAGTGAGTCAGCTCTTCTCATCAGATGGCCAAAGTATTGGAGTTTCAGCTTCAACATCAGTCCTTCCAATGAACACCCAAGACTGATCTCCTTTAGGATGGACTGGTTGGATCTTCTTGTAGTCCAAGGGACTCCCAAGACTCTTCTCCAACACCACAGTTCAAAAGCATCAATTCCTCAGTGCTCAGCTTTCTTTATAGTCCAACTCTCACATCCATACATGACCACTGGAAAAACCATAGCCTTGACTAGATGGACCTTTGTTGGCAAAGTAATGTTTCTGCTTTTGAATATGCTATCTAGGCTAGTCATAACTTTCCTTCCAAGGAGTAAGTGTCTTTTAATTTCATGGCTGCAATCAACATCTGCAGTGATTTTGGAGCCATCCAAAATAAAGTCTGACACTCTTTCCACTGTTTCCCCATCTATCTGCCATGAAGTGATGGGACCAGATGCCATGATCTTCGTTTTCTGAATGTTGAGCTGTAAGTCAACTTTTTCATTCTCCTCTTTCACTTTCATCAAGAGGCTTTTTAGTTCCTCTTAACTTTCTGCCATAAAAGTGGTGTCATCTGCATATCTGAGGTTATTGCTATTTCTCCCAGCAATCTTGATTCCAGCTTGTGCTTCCTCCAGCCCAATGTTTCTCATGATGTGCTCTGCATATAAGTTAAATAAACAGGGTGACTATATACAGCCTTGATGTACTCCTTTTCCTATTTGGAACCAGTCTGTTGTTCCATGTCCAGTTCCAACTGTTGCTTCCTGATCTGCATATAGGTTTCTCAGGAGGCAGGTCAGGTGGTCTGGTATCCCCATCTCTTTCAGAATCTTCCATGGTTTGCTGTGATCCACAGTCAAAGGCTTTGGCATAGTCAATAAAGCAGAAATAGATGTTTTTCTGGAACTCTCTTGCTTTTTCCAGGATCCAGTGAATGTTGGCAATTTGATCTCTGATTCTTCTGCCTTTTCTAAAGCCAGCTTGAACATCTGGAAGTTCACGGGTCATGTATTGCTGAAGCCTGGCTTGGAGAATTTTGAGCATTACTTTACTAGCGTGTGAGATGAGTGTAATTGTGTGGTAGTTTGAGTGTTGAATTAAAAAAAAAAAATTCACAGCTTAAAAGTTGAGAGTGATGTTTTATTTGGTGTATATTCCTAGGACTTCAAGTCCAGGAGGCAGCCTCTTAAGTAACCCTGAGAAAACTACTCTGAAGAGCAATGGGGACACCATGATATAAAGGAGTTTTTGCAGCGACACCTGGTACCAGAAAAGAATTACTGTTAATAAAACGTGAAAGTCGCTCAGTTGTGTCTGACTCTTTGAGACCCCATGGTCTATACAGTTAATAAAAAGATAACCAGATATCTCAAGTTAAGGGATTTAACACTTTTCTTTGTATAGGAAGCTGCAGGAATCTGGGCTCACTGAAATTATGATGTGCCAGCTCTCTGGGGCCAAGGTCATGTGTTTTCACATCCAGAGTTTCCTCAAGCTGCACCTCAGGGAGTGGCTGCCGTCTGATGACTGCTTGATGGCAGGTAGTCTTTGCCTCCTGAGTCACCTCAGAGATCACCACTGTGGGAATGGGGGTGCAATTGCCAATACGGTGACAGCCTTTGTTTACTAATATGGCAGGCGATATTTTATTTTTCAATGGTTTTGGAATGGATTTGTTTATTATCCTAGAATTAATGTCATGGTGATTGTGCCATAATTTACCAAATTAAATATTTATTTACTCTCCACCCAAAGCCTACCTGGGGAGTACTCTCATTTTGTATGCCTCTCTGATGCCTGCCACATCCTCTATAGCAATGACCAATACTTTTCTAGGAAAGTTTACCTGCCATTTTGACAACTGATGGTATATTGTGATAGTTCAGACTATAAACCCTGGAGGGAAGGTTTAGACTCTAATATATATATATATATATATATATATATATTTAAAATCTAATTTTCTGGTTGTATCAAAAATATAAGTCACTTTGCCTCTTCCTAAATCAGTATGAATTGCCATAGGGTCAGGCAGCTGACATTTTGGGGCAGCATAGTACTGGCCCATTAACAAGCTGTGAGGCAGAAGATAGATGAGCTCTGGGCTGGGCTGTGTGGTGCTTATTTGCTCAGTCATGTCTGTCTCTCTGTGACATTATAGACTGCAGGTTGCCAGTCCATGGGATTTTCCAGGCAAGAGTACTGGAGTGGGTTGCCATGCCCTCTTCCAGGGGGCTCCAGGTTAGGCATTTACAGCTAGCCACTTGTTTGTACTTCAAGATGGAAATAATAAGAGGAATAGGGCAAAGCTAGTCTCTACTTCCTCTGGACACTTTAAGATAATAGTTATGACAGAGCAGAGAGGGACTAAACCCTGTTTGAGTAAAAGATCAAGAGGTCACCTATTTCCCCTCCTGGGGGCAAGGGAGCCACTGTACATATGCAGAAAGACTCCTTAGGGGTCAAAGTGGAGGGGGCACCACCCCAAAATCAGTGACGCCAAGGCCTCCCATAGGCCTCTGAGTTGGAATCCATCTTGGACAAGAAATTTGCCCATGCAAGTCAGGAAGAGTATTCTGGAAGGTTATGTGTGGGAAAAGATAATTGTTCAAAACAAAGAACAACTTCCTAGGTGGCTCAGTGGTAAAGAATCCACCTGCCAAGCAGAGAATGGGTTCCATTCCTGGGTCAGGAAGATGCCTTGAAGAAGGAAATGGCAACCTACTCCAGTATTTTTGCCTGGGAAATCCATGGGAGGCTAAGTCCATGGGGTCACAAAAGAGTCAGACATAACTTAGTGACTAAACAACAACAAAATAAAGAGCCAGAAGAACAATCTTATGTAAATGATTTAACCACCACTTTGCTGTGCTCCTCCTCACTAGGCAGGACACCCACACCCTTTTTTTCTAGGTGTGTATCTCAGCCTGGCTTCTGTCTTGAATAAACTGTTTCTCGCTGTGCTCTCCTATTTGTTGTGCTGTGTCTCTAACAATAAATTTTGCACTAATGGCAACCCCCTCCAGTACTCTTGCCTGGAGAATCCCATGGAGAGATAAGCCTGGTAGGCTACAGGCCATGGGGTCGCAAAGAGTTGGACACGACTGAGCGACTTCACTTTACTTCCTTTTACAATTTTGCCTCCTTGACACATTCCTGCTTTCAAACAGAGGCACGAACCAGGGAAAATTTGCCTCTGACCTCTAGCTCTTGTTGGTCTAGTGGTTAGAATTCCTAGTCTTCATATAGGCTGATGATGGTGGTTGTTTAGTTGCTAAGTTATATTTCACTCTTGCAACCCCATGGACTACAAACTACCAGGCTCCTCTGTCCATGGGATTTCCCAAGCAAGAATACTGGAGTGGGTTGCCTTTTCTTCTTCACTTCATACAGGCTCAGGTCAGTTCAGTCGTTCAGTCGTGTCCAACTCTTTGCGACCCCATGAATCACAGCACACCAGGCCTCCCTGTCCATCACCAACTCCCGGAGTTCACTCAGACGCACATCCATCGAGTCAGTGATGCCATCCAGCCATCTCATCCTCGGTTGTCCCCTTCTCCTCCTGCCCCCGATCCCTCCCAGCATCAGAGTCTTTTCCAATGAGTCAACTCTTCGCATGAGCTGGCCAAAGTACTGGAGTTTCAGCTTCAACATCATTCCTTCCAAAGAAATCCCAGGGTTGATCTCCTTCAGAATGGACTGGTTGGATCTCCTTGCAGTCCAAGGGACTCTCAAGAGTCTTCTCCAACACCACAGTACAAAAGCATCAATTCTTCAGCGCTCAGCTTTCTTTCTTTATAGTCCAACTCTCACATCCATACTTGACCACAGGAAAAACCATTAGCCTTGACTAGACGAACCTTTGTTGGCAAAGTAATATCTCTGCTTTTGAATATGCTATCTAGGTTGGTCATAACTTTTCTTCCAAGGAGTAAGTGTCTTTTAATTTCATGGCTGCAGTCACCATCTGCAGTGATTTTGGAGCCCAAAAAAATAAAGTCTGACACTGTTTCCACTGTTTCCCCATCTATTTCGCATGAAGTGATGGGACCAGATGCCATGATCTTCATTTTCTGAATGTTGAGCTTTAAGCCAACTTTTTCACTCTCCACTTTCACTTTCATCAAGAGGCTTTTTAGTTGCTCTTCCTACAGGCAACCTAGGTTCAATTCCTGGGCAGGGAATGAAGATCTTGCCTCAAGCCCACTTCTTTCTCTCCAAGATCATTTACACATAAAATTTCAATTAGATCTCCCTCTCTAAGAAATTATGAGCAGAAGGACAAAGCACCTATTCAGCTTTGTGTGTTCACGTGCTAATAACTGGAAGGAATATCAATGAAGCAAATGATTAAATAACTACAAAAACAAATGAATAAAAGCTCTTCTACTGGTGCCAAAATCATTGTTAAAAGCAAACAGTGTTCTCAAGTTTCTGTTTGCAGCTTTGTTAAGAGGGTTTGGGTCCCTTTTAGGATTCCAAATTAGAGAAGACAACCAAGCAAAACAAAAGAGCAAACGAGAAATAAAGGGGAAAAAAAATGAACAGAAAACTCCTTGGTAGATCTTGAGTCTGTAGAGTGGATAAAAATCTTTCTCTTCCAAAGAAATCCTTACTTTTCACTCATACATTGCAAATAGAATCAAAAGATTTCTGATTGTGATGATGCAAAATATGGACACATACATGTGTAACCAAATGCAGGTTTGGCAGCTCACCACTCAGTAGTCCATAAATCAAGGGGTTAGCTTTGGTAGAGAAGATGGTTACTTTATTCAGAAAAGCAAGCCATCTGGGGAGATAGTGGACTTATGAACAGAGACCAGTGTTAACTACAAATTGGCATTTGCCATGGGCACTTGCCATCTACTGCTGCAAGAGTTAAATCAGGTGCTGTTGCAGATGCTAATTTTCAACACCCCCTGAAACAAGTTCAGGAGGAAGAGTAGAAATGAGACACTCTTTGTTCTGGGAAAAACTGGCAGAACAGGTCTCCAGATGGTTAGATATTTTCAGGAGCTGATTTTATGAGTCTGATTCCTGTGTCCCCTCAAATCTAGAAAGCACTAAAATCCTTGATGACTGCTCCCTGTGACTAGCAGAAAACTCCTGCAAAAAAATATATGTATATATATGATCTTCCCCCCTGCCTCACTGGATCAATTTTTCAGAGCTATCTGAGGTGCTGTCTCCCAGGCTGCAGTCCTTGTTTTGCCCCAAATAAAACAACTTGTAATTCGCACGTTGAGTTTTTTTTTGTTGTTGTTGTTGTTAATTCGACACCAACTCTGAAGATTCTGCTCAACCATGACAATTTTTAACGGGGAAATAATCTCAGTTGATTATTAAGGCAGATTCTTCATCATTTTTCCATTGTGTCATGGGAAGCTGTCTTGCTGTCACAGTTTGACTGTAATTGGATGTTCTCTTGCCCGTGTGGTCTGCCTGAAAATTTACTAAAGGGAACCTAGGGGTAGTGAGGGGCTTCCCAGGCGGTGCTAGTGGGAAAGAAGCTGCCTGCCAATGCAGGAGACATAAGAGACTCGGATTTGATCCCTGGGTCTGGAAGATCCCCTGGAGGAGGGCATGGCAACCCATCCCAGTATTCTTGCCTTGAGAATCCCTATGGACAGAGAAGCCTGGCAGGTTATAGTCCATGGGGTCACAGAGAGTCAGACACAAATGAAGTAACTGAACACGCACAGGGGTAGTGAGTCAGTCATCCACTGACTACTCAGTTCTTCATTCTTATTCCTTCTCATCCAGGCAAAGAATCAACAAGTTAGGTACTGAAATTAGGAGCTAAGTTACATGTTGCCTAAAGATCTCATCTTTATGATTAAAGTTTATGGAAAAAATAAGCAGCTCCTTTGCCCCTTTTCTTTCTTTGCTTTGCACCCACTGAAATTAGATTCCTTAACAGAGACTAGGCGATACAGGTCTTAATCTTTCTTGAGATTACCTTCAAAGAAATTGTTCCTAGGTCCTTGAGAAAGACATTCCTGGTCATAAAACTGGCAAGAGGATTTTTCAAAAGATTTTCATATATCTCAAAGAAACAAAAACAAACATATCAGAGAGAGAAATAATTTACAACTGTAAGTTTTCTAAAGTAAATGTTCTAAGAAAAGGGAAGCAGGGGTCCTGTGGTCAGGAGGAAGATTATCTAAATTTTAGTCCAGCTAAGGAGAATGGTAAGGTTCTCTTCGTCACATGAATCTTCATAATTTTATAGAATGAATTACAAAGTAAAACTACTTCTTCTCCCCCATGTATACAGAATTGATAGCTATTTCTGTTGTATGAATATTCTCAGATGTTCAAATAATATCATTACATGCATTTGGCAAAAATTAACATATAACTATTAAATAACAAGTCACTTTTGTCTTATTTAGTAAAATGGGGGAGCTTAGTGCACGTAGTATTTCTCTGTCATTAATCAGCTGGTATTAGGTACTAATCCTTTAATCTTTGAGTTACTTTATTCTGCTCCATCCTTCTGTTGGCCAATAGTCATTCTGGGTGGCAGCTCTTATAGATTCTTCATGTTACAGTCACTTTCATGATTTGGAGCCTGAGACATCAGACATTAGTGAGAAATGGACTGTCATTTATGTCAAAACGCTTCATCTTTGTCACTTTTCTATTTCTAACTTTGTCAGTTCATGCTTCTTGCATAGTTGTTGTGCTTTTCTCTTTAACAGGAACTAACTTGTTCCTGCATCTTCTTCTTGACCATGAGCCTATATGCTTAAAAATATAGTGGCTGACTTAGACTTGTGAACTTTGCTCAGTCATGTCCAACTCCTGTGACCCCATGGACTATACAGTCCATGGAATTCTCCAGGCCAGAATACTGGAGTGGGTAGCCTATCCCTTCTCCAGCAGATCTTCCCAACCCAGGAGATGAACCAGGGTCTCCTGTGTTGCAGGCAGATTGTTTATCAATTGGGCTATCAGGGAAGTCCATAGTGGCTGAAGATGAAACAAAAATTTGTGATTGTCCCAACTGATTCTACATTTTACAGAATAGAAGAGTAAGTACTTGAAGATCAAGTATACTCTCTAAGGTTATAATAGTTCATTATATGGATAAGATTTTCATCTGTTGAGTGGAATTTTCTTATGTATGTGAAGTTAACTTAATTAGCATATAGTTGGTTTTAAACCTATAGTATAAATTTGTATTCATCATTTGAGATAGAATGAGGACACTTTTTAAATTTATGGGACAACAAATTATCAATGAAAACATTTATTAATGATTAACATTTATTATTTTTTAAAAGAAAGACTCTAGAGCTTCAGTGTTTACTTCTGTATGCTAGGAATAATATTTGATTATTAAGTGTTACTAAAAAAAGAGTGGATGCCTGTGAGGTAAAATAAGAGCATCTTAGAAATAGACCTATAATGAATATTGGGAAAGATAAGTATTTTCAGTTAAATCTAAACTTTTTGCAGTAATATCTTAAAATAATATTAAAAATATAAAAAGGTATTAAAAATCACTTAAATCATCAGTCAGTGGCATGGTGTTTATTACATGATTATGGATGTTTCATCAGAGGAAAAATAGCTTGCTCCCTGAGATAAAAACATGTGCTCTCTTCATTCCGTGGAGACAATTGCTTCTGGCTTTATTATAAATAATCCTGTTACCATTCTCTCATAGTTCAAAAACATAAGTAATTTTTCCTTTTACAAGGGAATAAGCATATAACGTTGATGAAATTGACTTGCAGATATGGAGTTAAACTTGGTTATATTATAGAAAGATTTTAAGAATAGTTCAATTTGGAAACTAATTGGCTATATGCATTACTAACTTTAACATAAAATGAAAATTTGATAGAGCCATGGGTGCCAGAATATGGCCATAATTTCCCAGACAAATATCCTTGAACTAGATTGGATAAAGTACATACCTCATGATATAGTCTAAAAGCAGCATTCACCTGACAGAAATTTAAATAAGGACTAGACTATTGTATGACATTCAAAATCAAATTTCTATCAAATCACTTGCAGACTGAGTTGAAGTTGCTTCATAATCTTCAATTATTATCTTTAGTCTTTAGTATCTTTGCTCTTATAGAAAAATTCATTAAATTACAATCATTAATTCCTGTATTCAGTTGATAAATAGAACTGACAGTTCAAATAAGATAATTAAGACATCATTGGATAATGATGATTAGAGATTCCTAAGTTTGAATTCTAGCTGTGCCATCTGTAAATTGTGTTAATGTTTCTGTAATAATTAAATAATGCAATGCATTGTCCACTGATATCTGCTGATGTTATATTCCTGTTATGAAGATGTCAAGCCTAGCATGTGGTCGAGTGATTTGAGGAAGCAGCCTAGTTTTCAGTATTTCTCATGTTCTCCTAAATAGCTAGGATCTATTTTACTGCCTTGTTACCTAGTATTCTGATAGTCCTTCACCATTTTCATGCTGCTTTTGAATACACAGAAGTAATTCTACTTTTTCCACACCTTGCTGGGGCCATAGCGGAATCTCAGAGAGATCAAACCAGTCATGCAGCCATTCTCACCATGAGGTCTTCACTCCTTCCCAGGCTTTCCTCGAGAGAGAAAGCAAAGGTCTCCTTTCCTTGAGTTTCGATAGCAAGTCGTTTCTATCACTGCTTTCCTCCAAGCCTGAGTCAGGATGAGGAGCGAAATGGGAGAGTAGAGGCAGTTTGGGAAACAGTGTCCCTTTTCAGGAACTGGTTAACATTTATTTACTCCATGATTCTTTTTACTTATTTCCCACCTAGTCAAGGGATTCCCAGGTGGGACCAGTGGTAAAGAATCCACGTGCCAGTGTAGGAGACCCGAGAAAACCATGTTTGATCCCTGGATTAGGAAGATCCTTGGAGGAGGAAGTGACAACCCACTCCATTATTCTTGCCTAGGAAATCCCATGGACAGAGGAGCCTGGTGGGCTAGAATCCTGGGGTCACAAAGAGTCAGACATGACTGAGCATGCATACACCCCTAGTCTAGGACCCAATTACTTTTTTTTTTAATTAGTTGGAATAATAATTTATAGATTCCCTTTTATGTTTTTCTCTAAATTTTATTTTACGCATGACCTCAAATTCAAAACGCTTCTACTGTCCTTCTGTTAAAACAGTTCTTTCATAAATCAGTGTATAGGAACTAGAAGCTTCTCCAATGGGAAGAAATTCAAGAGTACCAACAAATGTGAAAGGCTGTACAGGTATGTGTTTGTGTATGTGTACATACATATTTGCATGTATGAGTATTCACGCATGTGTTTGTGAGTTTGTAAGCATGGTGTGTAAAATGCTGGTAGTTAAGAAAGAAGGATACCATTAAATAGTTTTCAAACAGTATTCCATCATATCAGATGGATGGATACATACTCTTCCAATCCAAGGTTTCCAACTCTCTTCTCAACAGCTGCAACCTGTAATATGTAGTATAGACAGTGAAAAACCAAAGAGCTGAAACCATTAATGTTTGTGTTTCTGACTGTATCACTCTTAACACCACATTAATTCAAGAATCATTCCAACTGTTCATTCATGAATTGTTCTTGTGGGGGCAAAAATCACTAAAGATCAGGAGGTATTGCCTAACATTATTTCTGCACCTTGTGATTAATGATTACTAAGTGATTCTTAACAAAATAATTTAATTTCTGATTAAAGACAGTGTTGAGCAGAATTAATTGCTACTGTGAGAAATTACTATAACCAGGAATAATCTTGATTTCAAAAAATATCAATATATTTTTGTTTACCATAAAATATAGATTGTTTAATAATCAAGTATATAAATGCTAAGAAGTGGGCAACCATAGTAATTTTCTATAATTTAGAAAGTTTAGATTTACTGACCAATATTCTGAATCTTATAGGACTTGACTTTTTGACATAGGGCTAAATTATTTCTCAAAAATAGCAAGTAATCTTCCCCTGATGGTAGGCAGACACATAGGCAAGTATGTCAGAATAATCAAGACAATAGATAAGGTAGGAAAAAGTTGAAGAGGGTATGAGAAACTCTGGAGTATAATTTGTATATGGAACTGTGCCATTCTGAAGGAGCTTCCTTTAAGTTGCTTAGGCTACCAATTAGATACCCAAATGGAGATAAAACCGCCACCAGTCCACCCCTTGCCTATTTAATCTACTTTGTCTGATTACATGGCATCACCACTCACCCCTGATTTCATCACTCACCCTTTTTTACTCATTAAGTGTCACGTTAGTTATTGCATGTTTGAACACAAGAGCCCGTATTATAAAATCTAGGGCCCTGGGGTAGCATTAATATTGCTAAGAGTTTGAAGTGGCATTATCTCAGTTCATCTCCAACCACTAAAAGAAGCTGACCATCTAGATACAAATTCTTAATAATACCAGACCCAATTACTTGTAAAATATCTAAGAGTTTGAAATTTCTATATTTATAGTTAAAGGTCATTTCTTCCTAAAATATCAATATGGACTGCTTTTTGCAGACTTTGAAGATAATATTCTGACTTGATTTTGAATCTTTAGCCTTCTTTCTTTTCATCTTCTCCTCATATTACCAATTTTATACTANCAATTTTATACTATATGATTTATTTCCTGGAGTTACATACACATTTTCATTTAAAAAGGTCAGAGAAACAATAATCACATCCAAATCTTTTGAATCTTGGAACATGTACTCAGCATATTTTCCAAAACCTTCAGGGCTTTATCATATTAGATTTTGAAAGACAATTTGTGAGATAAGAGAGTAATTATAGATGTACCTATGTATTTCTTCTTCCATTTATATAAGACCCTCAAGGCCATCTTTAAGTTTTAAGTAGTCTGAAGTATGATGAAAGACAGATAGGGAATGGAATCTTTTATTCTGAAGGTATAGCCTTGTCATAAAGTTTCATGGACTTTGGAAAGTCAAGGTTAGAGCTAATTTAGTTAACATTAGGAAATGTAGCTTTCATCAAGTCTTGAATTTTCATTCACATGGTCATTTTACAAGTGGGACAGAACACTCTGTGATAATTATGCATGCAAAGTGTATGTGTTTATGAGTGAATTACTTATCAGCAGACACAAAACATTTGTTTTATGAGGTAAACATTGCTTTGAAGCTAATGTCTAAAAAGAATAGATTTATAAGTGTCTCCTTTTTTCAACAATGATGTAAACAATGTCTAATTCCTTTCAACCCAAGGGTCTGATTTATCAGCATTGTCCTCATTAGTTGTTTTTGTTGTTTTAATAGTTTATTTGGTACAGCTTTTTAGCAGCATTTAGGCAGCTCTAATAAAAAGAGCGTATCCAAAATAAGTCATCCGGGGCATTTCTGCAGTCACAAAGCTTTTGTATATTTGCTGCTCAAAAAATTGGTAATTATTCTGATTAGACTACAAGATTAATTTGCTAAACTGCCATTAACTGCAAAGTTTCAACTCCAGTGGGTGCCAGCCCTGACAATTATTTTTCTTTTTTGTCGAGCAAATATCTGGCTTCAGCTCTGATTACTGAAACATCCATTTCAAAGAGGCATTCCTTCAAATTTCAGGGAACACCTTGCCAACCACAGACTAGATCCAGAGCCAGGCTCCTTTGTTTTAGAAATCCCGGCTGACTTCCCTACCTGCCCATTTGGGCCACTTGTTTATTCTCTTCCCAGCTCTTTAAATTTCCCACTCTTGTGATTTTTTCTTTTTTATTTTAACTTTAGTTTACTTTACATTACTGTATTGGTTTTGCCAAACATTGACATTAATTCACCACGAGTGTACATGCGTTCCCAAACACGAATCCCCTCCCACCTCCCACCCCATAACATCTCTCTGGGTCCTCTCCTTGCACCAGTCCCAAGCATCCTGCATCTTGCATTGGACATCTACTGGCAATTCGTTTCTTACATGATAGTATACATGTTTCAATGCCATTCTCCCATCTCATCCCACCCTCTCCCTCCCTCTCTCCCCCAGAGTCCAACAGTTCACTCTATACATCTGAGTCTCTTTTGTTGTCTCGCATACAGGGTCATCATCCCTATCTTTCTAAATTCCATATATATGCGTTAGTATACTGTATTGGTGTTTTTCTTTCTG
>SJYQ01002078.1:726163-739428 GCA_006410935.1 Redunca redunca
GTGAAAATGAGTATACTACCCAAAGCAATCTACAAATTCAATGCAATCCCTATCAAACTACCAGCGGTATTTTTCACAGAACTAGAACAAATAATTTCAAGATTTATATGGAAATACAAAAAACCTCGAATAGCCAAAGCAATCTTGAGAAAGAAGAATGGAACTGGAGGAATCAACTTGCCTGACTTCAAGCTCTACTACAAAGCCACAGTCATCAAGACAGTATGGTACTGGCACAAAGACAGAAATATAGATCAATGGAACAAAATAGAAAGCCCAGAGATAAATCCACACACCTATGGACACCTTATCTTTGATAAAGGAGGCAAAAATATACAATGGAGTAAAGACAATCTGTTTAACAAGTGGTGCTGGGAAAATTGGTCAACAACTTGTAAAAGAATGAAACTAGATCACTTTCTAACACCACACACAAAAATAAACACTCTTGTGATTTAATTTCAAAAACAAAGAGTGAGCCCGCAAAGCTCTCGACCCCTACCTTCAACCTCAATGAAAGCAAGATCCCCAGGTCTGAGTGCTCTCTCTCCTTCTTTCTCTCCCACCCTAGAAACCTCATTGTGTTGCCATAGGTGCCATAAAGCCATGTGCAAATCCTTGTGTCCTGGTCTTTTGAAATAAAATGATGACTAAAGAGTTAATTGGAAAATGTGAAGATGTAGAAACAAAAAATAGTTGTCGGACTAAGGAACTGGTAACGAGTTAGATTATAATTCTGCCACATAGCAGAATCATCAAAGGCCCAACATATATAGATCGTTAAAGAGAGAAATTTATTTATATATAGATAGTAGGCCCAATACACATCCCTAAGTTGTTTTTACAGGAAGTAGATTCCTTCCAGATAAAAACTGCTGACCATGAGAACATAGACACTAGATGGGTTGAAACCAGAAAATTGATGATGCTTGAAACTTCACCTTGATGCCAACCAATTCAAGAATTGTCCAAGAACTGATCACACCCTGCTGCTTGAACAAAATAAAACTCCTCACTACCCTTTCCTGGTGGCTCAGATGGTAGAGAATCTGCTTGCAATGCAGGATTCCCAGGTTGATCCCTCGGTTGGAAAAGGAATGGCTACCCACTCCGGTATTCTTGACTACAGAATTACATGGACAGAGGGGCCTGGCAGGCTATAGTCCATGAGATCACAAACAGTTGGACATGACTGACCGACTAACACACCCCCTCTGGTGTGGGTCACATGGTCTTGAGGGCACTAGCCCACTGTGGTTCTCTTACTCTCTTTTCTATTTCACCCAAAACTCTGTCTCCACTTTCTATTCCGCTTTTCTATTCAATACTGGTGAATGAAGGCCAAGTTTTGGCAACATGCCCTGTGCTTTTCAGAACCTGAGAGTAATAAATCTTTGCTTTTCAAAATTTCCAGATGGTAACTGCTGAAGGGCATCTTACAGTCTCAAGAAATCCAAGGTCTGGTCCAGCCATGACACTGATTATAGATAGGCTGAGATCAACATGAAACAGTGGAACACAGACTGTATTCTTCACATTCCTTGATTTCACCCTCCCCACAGAATGCCCCCAACTAAGTTTCAGAATAATTCTGAAAGAAAAGAGATTTTTTGTGGATGACAATATCCCCGTGATATCTATCTAGTTTAAAAAAATTACACATATTTTTCATAATTCTATCACATTAAAGGAAATGAACTATAAATATCAAGTATTTGGTAGATCTGCTTTCCTATTTCAATGAAAAATTAATTAGTAGGTCTAAGAAAGAAATAGAAAATTTTATTTGAGCCAAATTGAGGATTATAACTTAGGAACAGCATCTTAGAAAGCTCAGAGAACTGTTCCACCAGTTGGAAGTCAAAGGACAGTTATATAATTTTTTTGAAACAGAAGGATATGAATTAAATTGTGTATTAGAGTTTACACAATCCAGACCTGCAAGTACAAAGTGGTAGGTCATCATGACCCCTTGCAGGATTAAGAAGGAATGTTATCTCTGAAGGAGCTGTCTTGTGGTTGCTAGGAGAATGTTGCTTTTTATGGTTGGACAGGCGTTGCTGCTTATGCAGAGGTCTGGTTGATATATAATGAAGATACAATGCACAGAAGAGGGGAGAAGGAGGTCAAAGGGCAGAGAATTTTTATTTTCATATTTCTTACCTTACCATAAAATATGTGTTTTATTTCACACCTGGATTGTGTTAATATCAGCTTCCATTTTATTTATTAAGACACAACTGAAAAAATTATTCAAGGCCAATAATTCTCCTCTAGAAAACCTATTTTAGACACATTGTATTTACTTCCCTTTATATTTGTGGATGGAAGTTAATATAAAGAATGGTACGAAACAACTTTTCAAGAAAAGAGTGCTTGAATGTAATTCTCTAGTATAAACATATACATGTGATCAAAGTTTCTTCAGGATGATAGAAATTAATTTTTATTTGAAACATATCTAGATAAAGATATTTGCATTTTTTAAATTCTGAATTAAATCTGTTAGAAGACAGAAAAAATATCAATGTACAGCAGTTTTCTTTATGTTACATATGTTAACAGTTTTTTACATCATGCGTTTATTTTTATTTTAAATAGCCTCCTGATTTATATTTGGATTTCGAATTAATGGTTTCCCTTTATTCAGAAAATGTAATTTTTATGTTTTAAAATCTGCCAGTTTTCCCCAGTTATAGCTTGAAGTGTTTATGTCCCTTAATTCATCAGTAGTATTTTGTTATTGTGGGCTGCATTACATTTTTCATCTACCACCCAATCACTTTTAAGTTGAAAATTATTATGTGTAGATGCGATAAGTGTTTCATGAATATTGCATGGATCTAGCACAAAAGCAGTATTAACTGAGACAAAGAAATGTTTTTGGTTTAGTGATTTAGATCTGTTTAACGTGATCAAGTGAAATTCATGTGTATTATTGCAAAGAAGTATACAGTCCAAAAAATGTCATAAATGTCACATTTTCTTATATCAATTTAACATTTGATACTCCCATGAAATACAAGTAATCAAAATAAAGCATCTACCAATTCTGATCTCTCTGAAATATCCCTTACCTATTTACTACTTGGAATTGGAATCTGGCAGTTTCTAGTCATCAGTTTCCTTAGAAATAATCACAAAGGGTGTACATTGAAAATAATGTCAATCAGAGATAAATTTCAAGGAAGTGCTCATGTACATTGGGTCAGTATTTTAGATCTAGAGTTTGTATTTTGACTGCTTTAAAAAAAGCAAAGAAATGTATTTATTTAAGGCAATATCGGTGTATCATAAGGTGGTCTCTTCATAGTTAAAGTAACTTAGATCTAAGTCTTCAGAGAGAACTAGAATCATGAATTTAAAATTGGCCGTAGGCCTTTAGCAAACATGATTCAAACAGAAGATAAAAAACACTTGGGAATTGGGTCTTGCTCTCTTGCTGCTATAGAGAACTCCTCATGAACAAGCCAGAACTAGTCTAAAAGGTAATAGGACATAAGTGGTCAAGTCATCTCTTCATTTAACTGCCATGGAGCAGTTATTCGACTTTGTGTGAGCTAGTGTGAAAGACCCAGGCCCAGACAACTGGCCTAGATGAGAAGAACTTCCAGCCTAGTGAACAATAATAAATGTTTTTTGTTGTTGTTTGTTTGCTTGTTTTGTGTTCTTGGGGTGGGCTTGTTTGCATCAAAAACTGGTGCAATGCTCCATTTAGGCAAATGCCTGTGTCAGGTACTAAGCAATGTGCAGACAGCATCAGGTAATAGTCATGCATATTGGAGTTTTGCCTTATTGGAGAAATCTGTCCTTTGCAAAAAAACCCAAGTAATTCTTTTGCTCTACAAATAAGATTTTTGTTAATATTCAAAGCTATTACTTTTCTTCTTATACCCAGGATGTGAATTCACTTCACATTTCACTGATAAAACAGAAAATATCTCACTCAAACTTGTTTCAGTATACTTACTTAAAAATGCTTTTGTACATTTCATCTTTTTCTCACATCATTAGATGAGAACCTCAGGTTGCATAGTGTATGCTGAATGATCACATTTATGAGCAAAGATAACATTTTTAGAAAAAGTTAATTATGATTGTGTTCATGTATTAATTATTTCTGTGTTTTTTATGTTATAATTTTTAAAGAAGATTTCTAATCACACAAATAATGAACTCTTGGAATTTGGGGAATAATAGCCATGGATGGATTACAAGTAACAATTTTAAATTATACATAATCCTACATAAAGTTACTCTAATATTTATAATGGAAATAATACTTTAGCTTTGTTTCTACCAATGACCCTTTGTTCTAAACCCTGGTTAGGTGCATGGGGCAATGAGAAGTTTCTATTTTCACAAAGTTTCATACAGCCCAGTTATCACATGTTTTCTAATGAATAGTAAAGTTCTTCTCTCTCAGTCACTTTAAAAAAGTACATACAGAATGGACATATAGGTAGTTTTATAAGGAAAGTTAGAGTGGCTTCCCCATCCCCTTTTCATGATCTTTTTCACCTTCACATTTCCTACGATTATCGTTAACAACGACCACACTTTTCTGTCACTGTCATTGACTAACCTTATGGCATGCTGCTTATGGATTAATTTGCCAAGCCATCTGTTTTATTTCCATAGTCTAAGTATTTCTACATCATATGTCCTGGCAATAAACTGCATTCATTCAGTCAGGAGCATTAGTTTAATCTGTGAAAGATGGAGCAATTTGTCTGGAAATTCCAGCTGGCATAATGCACAGATCAGCACAGGGCAGATGATTTTGGATTCATATAGATGAATGTAATCCTCTTTTTTTTTTTTTTTTCTGGTGGCAGTTTATTCATTCTTGCCCTTTTTATTAGACTAAAGATGGTAATGGTCATACTGATGACCAGTGACAGCTAAGATAAATATGAGACTTTGTATAATAAGTAGAGACAGTTTCACGCTATAAAATGAATGATATTATTCTAAATCCTTACACTTTTTTTTTAACTTTTTTTTTTACATTTAAAATTTTTATTTTAACTTTAGTTTACTTTACATTACTGTATTGGTTTTGCCAAACATTGACATGAATTCACCACGAGTGTACAAGCATTCCCAAACATGAATCCCCTCCCACCTCCCACCCCATGCCATCCCTCTGGGTCCTCTCCTGCCCTCAGCACAGGGCAGATGATTTTGGATTCATATAGATGAATGTAATCCTCTTTTCATTATACTTATTTGTGCTTTTACTCTATATTTTATTGCTTTATTACCATTGTACTTTGTTCTCTTTCTTTTTGATAATAGCATAATATGACAAAACCTTTTATCTTGTGAAATTATTAGCTATGCCCCTAGATAGAAATTCACTGTTTTGATGGACTAATAAAGGTGTGTATGGGGAAATCCTCTAGACAGCATCAGTGATATGACTGTTCTTTGGAAAACCCAGTGGTGAGTATGCCTCATACAAGATTGTCCCATTTCTCTGGACAGGTCTGATGCCAGATTTTTAGCTTTCTCCAGTCCATCAAGTCTTCAAATACTTACTTTATTCATGGATGCCTCTGTTCATAACATATAAAAGCTAAGTGTTGGAAAATGCTGTTCTAGTTAAATTACAAAATCAACTTTCTGCTGCAATAACGTGTAAGTCTTCCTTCCCTCGTTTATTTATGTACACATTCCTTCAGTCTCTCATTCATTCCAAACTTACTGTTAAGATCTTAATATATTTCAGACACTTTGCTGAACACTGTAAAGTATTTAGCAGAAGATGTGAGTAAACAAGCATTATTGTACAGGATGACATGCAAGCTAGTAATGGGGATATCAAGTGTCAGAGAAGGATAGTTGAGGGCAGAAAAAAATATACTAGGGGAGGGAAGAATACTTTTTTCCCTGCCCCTCTTTATATATATATATATATATATANTGCAAGGAGATCCAACCAGTCCATCCTAAATGAGAGCAGTCCTGGGTGTTCACTGGAAGGACTGATGTTGAAGCTGAAACTCCAATATTTTGGCCACCTGATGGGAAGAGCTGACTCATTTGAAAAGACCCTGATGCTGGGAAAGATTGAGGGCAGGAGGAGAAGGGGACGACAGAGTATGAGATGGTTGGATGGCATCACTGACTCAATGGACATGGGTTTGGGTAAACTCCGGGAGTTGGTGATGGACAGGGAGGCCTGGCGTGCTGCGGTTCATGGGGTCACAAAGAGTCGGACACGACTAAGCAACTGAACTGAACTGAAACTTGAAAAGAAGAATAAACAGAGTGTAGCCAAATATCAAAACCACAGAACACCATTCTATTTCCAAGGGATAGCATACCTGAATGCTTGAAATCTGTAAAGGCCATGACACATTTTCTAAAATGAAAGAAGTCCAGTAAGAGTAGAACTTAAAATATATTGAAGAAAAGTTAAGAAGAAGTGCATGGAAACAGTAATCTACCAAATTATGAACACTTTATATTTTCTGTTGGAGAATTTGGGTTTTATCTTGGGGAGACCAGTGAGCTATTTAACTGAAATGGCCAAGGGGCATTTTAGAACTATAACTTCTGTGTGTGTGTGTGTGTGTGACAGCAGATTGTGGAGTATATAAAATGGAAGGCAGGAAACCTAGTAAAAATACTTTTACTATTTCTCATTATAGAGCAATGTCAAAAATCTTGCATGGAGTTCCCATTTTTGCAAACTATAACATACTGACCAAGGTAAACACAATTTATTTTCTATGGATTTTAGTCGTGTTTTGGATGTTCTCTTTGCAAAGGTCCTCATTTTAAGGGCATCACGTTTCCAGGGGTGTGAGGTCTCCTTTTTCACACCTGCTATTTCCTCCCATCTGTGAGAAGACTCACCATATATGACTCCTTGCCCGTTTCCTCCCACACACGTTGCTCCCTGCTATGAATATAAGGAGGTCATATTCTGCACTTCTGTACTAGAGAGCATATTTTCCTCAGATTTAATCCAAATTATTAACCACCAGTTGCAGGACAAAAAGAGAGGGCATTTCCATCTCTCTTTTGCATTATTTATCTAGGTTTTTAATCTTGCTCATTTATATTACACTTGTTTCAAAACTCAGATGGCATCTTTAATGCCCTCCCTCACCACATAATACTTTCCAATAAAGGTAGAATCTTGTTAAATGTTAAGTATTCAAATAATTGACTTTTTCTACATTCACACTAAAAAAATATCAGTCTCTTTAAATTAATCATATGACAAAAGCTTCATTTATTTCAAACATTCTCCTGAATTCCAGATTGCTCAAAAGGAAGAAAAAAAAAATCACCAGAGTTACTTATCTTTATAATCTTGTAAATGTAAATGAAATTTAGTATATTAGAAAATACTAAGTATTCACAAATCATTAAAATATGCAGTGTTAGGAACTGTATTTTCCTTAATCATTTTAAGAGAAACTTTATTTGAGTTTAATGTTCTATATGAAGAGTCCATTTTTTTAAGACAGAACAAAGTCACTTTTACTATCCAAATAAAACTGTATGACCCTCACATAAATGCACTTAATTCCGAAAATGTAATTATGAGAACTTAATGAGAAGAAAGCCGAATTAATTGCTTTATCGTTTCTTTTTTTTTCCCCCAATGTCCTTGAGAGGCCATAATTTTATACTGATGACATTCAGTAGGACAACAATTCCTATGATTTAAAGCTATTGTTCATGTTTTTATTTTAAGCAAAAGCAGTGCTCTTTAAATTCACTTTTTTTCTGTTCAGGATAAAAGATCAACAATCTAAACTTATTAGTATGTGAAAATTAAATCTTGATCCATACTTCTTTGCTATCTATATTACTTATTTATGGATTCATCTTTTCACATACTGTGATTCTGCTGGAGAAGGCAGAGGGTGAGCAACACTAGAAAAAACTGTGTTTCCTTTCATCCTTACAGCTATAACCTCCTGCCTGTGATTACTTGTTCTACCTAAGAACTAAAGTCCAGTCATATGCCTCTCAAGCATTTTTTGCTATAACAATTAAATGTATATAATATACATGCTATAGTCAAATGCAGATTTTCAATGTCAGTGACTATCCCTAAGATTCATAGCAAAGAATTCATTGTTTCTCCATGCTTTAACTGCTGTGCTTTCTTTTCCTTGCTTTAGTATAAGTTGCCTACTGTTAGATGCTAAGCAATCCTATATTCACATTAGATTGGTCATAAACTATGAACCCAGCAGAAATTTCCAGTTTGACTCTTCATCACCTCATTCCAAGACAGAGCACACGTAGAATGTTTGGGTTTCTTCTTTCCTCTGTCAGGAGTAACCTTCTTCAAATCACATGTTCCAGGCTTGTTTCTACTCATTTTTCATGTCCCAGCATATACACTGATTCCTTTGTGAATTTGTCCTAGAGTTCTGGTCCTATACTTGTGGCTTTTCCATGGTAGTTTCCATGTTGCTTTGTTAATAATGCTTTCACAATACAGTGCAATACTTACTTTGTAGCTCTGTCTTTTTTTGACATCTAACTTGTAGAGTAGGGATGGTTCCCTATTAAGTTTTGAATTCAAATAGCTTGGTATGTAATATACATAGATGTTATTAGTTGAAATTGTAAAATGTACCTGGCCTTCTTATACTTCCAACCAAATGCCTCGCATCAGGCATCGTGTGCCTCAGGATGAATATTATTCCACTTTCAGGGGTGCTTGCATTTGAAACCAAAGCCTTAAACATAGTTATTGTTATAGTCTAGGCCTAAAAATACTATTCTTAATGATTGTCTTGGAACCTTTAGAGCTTATTTTAAAAGTCAATATTCAGTTCAGTTTAGTTCAGTCGCTCACTCATGTCTGACTCTTTGCGACCCCATGAATCGCAGCATGCCAGGCCTCCCTGTCCATCACCATCTCCCAGAGTTCACTCAAACTCATGTCCATCAAGTCAGTGATATCATCCAGCCATCTCATCCTCTGTCGTCCCCTTTTCCTCCTGCCTCCAATCCCTCCCAGCATCAGTCTTTTCCAGTGAGTAAACTCTTCTCATGAGGTGGCCAAAGCATTGGAGTTTCAGCTTTAGCATGAGTCTTTCCAACGAACACTCAGGACTGATCTCCTTTAGAATGGACTGGTTGGATCTCCTTGCAGTCTAAGTGATTCTCAAGAGTCTTCTCAAACACCACAGTTCAAGAGCATCAATTCATTGGTGTTCAGCTTTCTTCACAGTCCAACTCTCACATCCATACATGACCACAGGAAAAACCATAGCCCTGACTAGATGGATCTTTGTTGGCCAAGTAATGTCTCTGCTTTTCAACATGCTATCTAGGTTGGTCATAACTTTCCTTCCAAGGAGTAAGCATCTTTTGATTTCATGGCTGCAGTCACCATCTACAGTGATTTTGGAGGTGAAAAATATCAAGTCTGACAATGTTTCCACTGTTTCCCCATCTATTTCCCATGAAGTGATGGGACCAGATGCCATGATCTTAGTTTTCTGAATGTTGAACTGTAAGCCAAATTTTTCACTCTCCACTTTCACTTTCATCAAGAGGCTTTTTAGTTCCTCTTCACTTTCTGCCGTAAGGGTGGTATCATCTGCATATCTGAGGTTACTGATATTTCTCCCAGCAGTCTTGATTCCAGCTTGTGATTCTTCCAGCCCAGCATTTATCATGATGTACTCTGCATAGAAGTTAAATAAGCAGGGTGACAATATACAGCCTTGATGTACTCCTTTTCCTATTTGGAACCAGTCTGTTGTTCCATGTCCAGTTCTAACTGTTGCTTCCTGACCTGCATATAGGTTTCTCAAGAGGCAGGTCAGGTGGTCTGGTATTCCCATCTCTTTCAGAATTTTGCACAGTTTCAAAGGCTTTGGCATAGTCAATAAAGCAGAAATAGATATTTTCCTGGAACTCTCTCGCTTTTTCAATGATCCAGCAAATGTTGGCAATTTGATCTCTGGTTCCTCTGCCTTTTCTAAAACCAGCTTGAACATCTGGAAGTTCACGGGTCATGTATTGCTGAAGCCTGGCTTGGAGAATTTTGAGCATTACTTTACTAGCATGTGAGATGTGTGCAATTATGCGGTAATTTGAGCATTCTTTGGCATTGCCTTTCTTTGGAATTGGAATGAAAACTGACCTTTTCCAGTCCTGTGGCCACTGCTGAGTTTTCCAAATTTGCTGGCATATTGAGTGCAGCACTTTCACAGCATCATCTTTCAGGATTTGGAATTCTGTCACCTCCACTGGCTTTGTTTGTAGTGATGCTTTCTAAGCCCCACTTGACTTCTCATTCCAGGATGTCTGGCTCTAGGTGAGTGATCACACCATCGTGATTGTCTTGGTCATGAAGATCTTTTTTGTACAGTTCTTCTGTGTATTCTTGCCACCTCTTCTTCATGTCTTCTGCTTCTGTTATGTCCATACCATTTCTGTCCTTTATCGAGCCCATCTTTGCATGAAATATTCCTTTGGTATCTCTAATTTTCTTGAAGAGATCTCTAGTCTTTCCCATTCTGTTGTTTTCCTCTATTTCTTGGCATTGATCGCTGAAGAAGGTTTTCTTCTCTCTTCTTGCTATTCTTTGGAACTCTACATTCAGATGCTTATATCTTTCCTTTTCTCTTTTGCTTTTCACTTCTCTTCTTTTCACAGCTATTTGTAAGCCCTCCTCAGACAGCCCTTTTGCTTCTTTGCATTTCTTTTCCACGGGGATGGTCTTGATAACTGTCTCCTGTACAATGTCACGAACCTCATTCCATAGTTCATCAGGCACTCTATCTATCAGATCTAGGCCCTTAAATCTATATCTCACTTCCATGGTATAATCATAATGGATTTTATTTAGGTCATACCTCAATGGTCTAGTGGTTTTCCCTACCTTCTTCAATTTAAGTCTGAATTTGGCAATAAGGAGTTCATGATCTGAGCCACACTCAGCTCCTGGTCTTGTTTTTGTTGACTGTATAGAGCTTCTCCATCTTTGGCTGCAGAGAATATAATCAATCTGATTTTGGTGTTGACCATCTGGTGATGTCCATGTGTAGAGTCTTCTCTTGTATTGTTGGAAGAGGGTGTTTGCTATGACCAGTGCATTCTCTTGGCAAAACTCTTTTAACATTTGACCTGCTTCATTCTGTATTCCAAGGCCAAATTTGCCTGTTACTCCAGGTGTTTCTTGACTTCATACTTTTGCATTCTGGTCCCGTATAATGAAAAGGATATTTTGGCGGGGGGTTTAGTTCTAAAACGTCTTATAGGTCTTCATAGAACTGTTGAACTTCAGCTTCTTCAGCGTTTCTGGTAGGGGCATAGGCTTGGATTGCTGTGATATTGAATTGTTTTCCTTGGAAATGAACAGAGATCCTTCTGTCTTTTTTGAGATTGTATCCAAGTACTGCACTTCAGACTCTTTCGTTGACCATGATGGCTACTCAATTTCTTCTAAGGGATTCCTGCCCAAAGTAGTAGATATAATGGTCATCTGAGTTAAAATCATCCATTCTAGTCCATTTTAGTTCACTGATTCCTAGAGTGACATTCACTCTTGCCATCTCCAGTTTGACCACTTCCAATTTGCCTTGATTCAGTACTCTTGCCTGGAAAGTCCCATGGACAGAGGAGCCTGGTAGGCTGCAGTCAATGGGGTCATGAAGAGTCAGACATGACTGAGCGACTTCCCTTTCACTTTTCACTTTCATGCATTGGAGGAGGAAATGGCAACCCACTCCTGTGTTCTTGCCTGGAGAATCCCAGGGACGGGGGAGCCTGGTGAGCTGCCGTCTATGGGATCACACAGAGCCGGACACGACTGAAGTGACTTAGCAGCAGCAGCCGCAGCATGGACCTGACATTCCAGGTTCCTATGCAATATTGCTCTTTACAGCATCAGACCTTGCTTCTATTACCAGTCACATCCACAACTGGGTATTGTTTTTGCTTTGGCTCCATCCCTTCATTCTTTCTGGAGTTATTTCTGCACTGATCTACAGTAGCATATTGGGCACCTATGGACCTGGGGAGTTCCTCTTTCAGTATCTTATCATTTTGCCTTTTCATACTGTTTATGGGGTTCTCAAGGCAAGAATACTGAAGTGGTTTGCCTTTCCCTTCTCCAGCGGACCACATTCCGTCAGACCTCTCCACCATGTCCCGCCCGTCTTGGGTGGCCCCACATGGCATGACTTAGTTTCATTGAGTTAGACAAGGCTGTGGTCCGTGTGATCAGATTGACTAGTTTTCTGTGATTATGGTTTCAGTGTGTCTGCCCTCTGATGCCCTCTCGCAACACCTACTGTCTCACTTGGGTTTCTCTTACCTTGGACGTGGGGTATCTCTTTACGGCTGCTCCAGCAAAGCACAGCTGCTGCTCCTTACCTTGGACGAAATGAGAGGAAGTTTGAAACTGGTCCTCATGAACAAGTCTCACTGATAGCAAATTATTTTTCTTTATATTTAATCCTTTATATTAAAGCTTTTTTAAAAATGTTATTTTATCCTTTAATGCTGAATAACAAGCATTCCCCAAATTGAATATTATCATTAAAGGCAACTCCTACTAAGCCTGTTTTTTTTTTCTCTCCCCAGTGTTGTGTGTTTGTGTGTATTTATACAGTATTGTGTATATGTAATTCTTGGTATATGATTCTTATATCTGTTAAAATTAGTAGCAATCAGCTGTTCTCAAATCCTGTACATTGTACACTGTGTGCAGTGTGCTAGAGTGTGTTCATTTGTGCTCTCAAAATTGCTGATATGCCAAAATCCATCTCATCACCCTTCTATTGGGTTGAGATCATGGGTCTTCAGGTGAAGCTGCTTTAATTCCAGTCCTGGTTCTGAAGCTTACAGGGGGTCTGAAAGAGGAAATCATTTAACTTCTTGTGCAGCCTTAATTTTCTGAATTATCAGATGCCTGCAGAAATAGTACTGTTCTCATATACGTGTTGTAAGAATTAAGCAAGGGAATGAATGCAGTGTGTTTAAATAGTTGCTCATTATTAGCAAGCCTCTACATCTGTTATGACCATAGTTTTGTACCAGTATTTTATTATTGTCATTATCATTTCTAAAAATTACTTTTCCATTAACATTTACATAAAGACAGTGAAGCCAAGAGTTTGGTTGGAAACCACTGGACGAAATTATTATTTAATCTATTATTTTCTAGAGTAAATTATTCTAGTTGAATATGTTCAATGAGAGGTATGTTTTAGATGATTAAATTTACATTTGTATATTTTGATTTGTATACTTTGTTATTCTCAAAT
>SJYQ01002078.1:739657-778858 GCA_006410935.1 Redunca redunca
ACAGATACATAGGACATGTTTAAGTAAAATATATTATTAATCTGGTTCACTAAGATTAAACTATTAATCTTTCCATTGTACATTTATCTTTTATTTGAAATTTGGGATAAAAACAGTTGTTTAAGATGTGGAATTGTTTTCATCTCTTACATTGAAGTGTATTTTCAGCATAGCTAGTATTCTAAATGAATTGCTTTTCTCTTTTATATGTCACAAGAAATTGTTTTCTCCACCATTAAAAATGATTTTGATTTATTTTGACACAGAATTTCCCCAAAAGTTTAATTTTTAGTTTTTTCTTTATCAATTTGGAAAGAAAGATAAGAAGGGAAAACAGGGAAGGGGAGGAGGGGTGGGAAGGATGGAGTGAAGCATAAGAGGAGGGAAGGAGAGAGCAAAGGAGGATGAAATACTATTAGGAAGAGTGTGTACATGCGTGCATGTGTGTGTGCTAAGTTGTTTTGCTGCTGCTGCTAAGTCCCTTCAGTTGTATCCAACTCTGTGCGACCCCAAAGACGGCAGCCCACCAGGCTCCCCTGTCCCTGGGATTCTCGAGGCAAGAACACTGGAGTGGGCTGCCATTTCCTTCTCCAATGCATGAGTGTCCAGCTCTTTGCGACCCTTTGGACTGTAGGTCACCAGGCTCCTTTGTCTATGGGATTCTCCAGGCAGGAATATTCTCCATGGCGTGCATGCCATGCCCTCCTCTAGGGGAATCTTCCTGACCCAGGGACTGAACCTGGGTCTCTTGCATCTCTTGCATTGGCAGATGGGTTTCTTTACCACTAGCCCCACCTGGGAAGCCCTGGAACTGTCTTTGTCTCAATTAGAAGCTTCAGTAGCTAGAAACAGAGAAGTATATATACTGTTTCCAAGGATAAAGAATTTCATTGATCTCTTTTTATTGAGATATAATCGCTTTGCACTGTTGCTTTAGTTTCCGCTGAACAATCAAGTGAATCAATTGTATGTACACTTATATCCTCTCCCTCTTGCACCTCCCTCCACCTCCCCATCCCACCCTGCTAGGTCATCACAGAGCACTGAGTTGAGCTTTCTGTGCTATACAGAAGCTTCCCACTAGCTATCTGTTTAAATTCAGACACTCATTGGCCTTTAGATGGTCTTCTTTGAAAAGAAATACAAAAGGGGACATGTAGGAGAATGTGGTAACCAAAAAAAAAAAAAAAGGCACTCTCTTCTTACATTTAGGATATAAATTAGGGAGGGGGCCTATGAATTTGGAGGAGAAAATTCAGATCAACTTGAAGTATCAGTCAGGTAGAATTTTCTTCCTAATTAAGAAATGAACTCTCTTCATCCTTCATCTGTACTTTGGTTTTACAGGGACCAAGTCTTTGCACTTTGCCCAATCCATAATAAGTATCTCATTAGTGAAGAAGCAGATAATTCACTTCTGTGTATGCTCTTCTCTGACTTAAAATTGATTGCTTACAATTTATTAAAAAAAATATTAAGCAAATAGAAGAAAACATGTTTTGGCTAATTGGTTTAAAAAATGTGTTTAATGTGCAAGTAAAGATTTTTCTTCTGAATCTGACAGTTTGTCTTTTTGTGCAAAACCATGCTTGAAGTTGACTTAATTACCTGTCTTATTAAAAATAGAGAGTTATACTTCAAGGTCATCAATATTCAGCAAATACTGTGACTGTTGAGTATGAAACAAAAATAATTTGGCATTTCCATGTGAGTTATTAAAACCTATACTCTCCATAAATACAGTGCCTACTTTTCTATGATGTGAATGAGAAATAATTGGTACTGCTTTAAAAAGTTATTTTTACAGTTTCTTTTATCCCTAACACGCCAACTAATATATACTTATTATACTCTGAGTATTATAAACTGAATATAAAATAATTTTTTCAAAGTATATGTTCTGTCAGGGGAAGCAGTGAGCCCTATTTCAGTCCAGTTCAGTTCAGTCGCTCAGTTGTGTCTGACTCTTTGTGACCCCATGCACACCAGGCCTCCCTGTCCATCACCAACTCCCGGAGTCTACTCAAACTCATGTCCATTATTCGGTGACGCCATCCAACCATCTCATCCTGTGTCGTCCCCTTCTCCTTCCGCCTTCAATCTTTCCCAAGTGAGTCAGTTCTTCACATCAGGAGCCAAAGTATTGGAGTTTCAGCTTCAACCTCAATCCTTCCAATGAACATTCAGGACTGATCTCCTTTAGGATGGACTGGTTGGATCTTCTTGCAGTCCAAGGGACTCTCAATAGTCTTCTTCAACACCACAGTTCAAAAACATCAATTCTTCGGTGCTCAGCTTTCTTTATAATGAGCCCTATAGGTATATACAAAATGAAAATTCTCTGTAAATTGAAGTAGGAAGATCCTCGTGGAGGTAGAAATATTTGTTCTGAATAGCAAATGAAGCTCACAGTTTACACAAGAGAAATGATTATAAAACAAACAGGAGTAAATTTAGTCTATATGGTAGAGAGGAGTACTATGGAAGAACTAGCAAATGAAAGTCTCATTGTAAAAGTAGGAGACCTTATTGAAAATTAGTGGAAAATAATTTTTAAATTTCCCTACAATTGTATAAAGTTCCTATCATATAAGCACATGCACACAGACACACGTACAAATACTCATACACACAAAGGATAATAGATGTAACAAGTGTAACAAGGTACTTAAAAGTACTCTCTAAAACCAAGGACATTAAGTTGGATCACATGACCCCTGCATCTGATGACAAAGGTGCATTGACAATCCAGGTGTTGCCCTAGTGAGCATTTGATGTCCTGTATTTAAAAATATCATCGTAGAAAAGGTGAATACCCCATAGCCTAGACCCTTAATTACAGAAATCATTGCAATACAGTACAGTTTCACTACAAGAGTTTGTGTATAAGATATAGCCTTATAAAAGAAGACAGAATCCCCCATTTCTGCAATATTATTACCATAGAAATATCCTGTGTATTTGTATGCAAAGAAACATTTAGAGAGAAAGGTATAATTAATTCTATCTTTAAGTTTTACTCCTTTTTTGGTCATTAAAAAAGGAAATAGGGCCAAGTTAGAAGAGCAGATCTGAAAGGAGTCTAAAAGGAAATCTGAAAAGCGGATCTGAAAAGGAAAGGGACCTGAAGCAGGTAAATTCAACTAACCTAACAATCACTAAGGGTTTTCCTGGTGTCTCCGCGGTAAAGAACCACTTGCCAAGCAGGAGCCAAGGGTTTGATCCCATGTTCAGGAAGATTCCTGGAGAAGGGAATGGCAACCCACTTCAATGTTCTCACCTAGGAAATCCTATGGACAGAGGAGCCTGGTTGCTATAGTCCATGGAGTCACAAAGAGTTATTAGTGACTAAACAGCCATATATTTTAGTTTTAGTTTGCTAAAATAGTGTTTATAAAATGTAAGCAACATTCCTTACAGAATGAAATCAGAAGAGATCCTAGTTTAAATGAGGTTTAAACACAATAATTTACATACATTTCTAGGCCTATGCTCTCAACTGAGGTAGACATTTGTATTTCATGTGCTAAACCATACGTTACTAAGTACAATAATCAAACTCTCTATATGTATCCAAATAACAGAAAGAAAGGCTATATGCGTTTATAATAAAAACTTTAAAGTATTATTATCATACAGAATTTAAATGAGTTTTTAACTTCCATTCTTGTAGTGTGAGTACCAAAACACTGAAATTGCTAATTACATGAATTTTCTCCAAATGATGGATTCAATGATTTATTCTCTGCTTTTCTCTGTATATTTTAAAAAAATACAATGCATATTTATTGTCACATATATTTTTGAGATTAGAAATGCAGCAGAATTCATGTAATTGTAGTATATAAACAAGTATGTATGTTCCTTTTCAGGATTTCATCCAAGGAGAAAATTAAGGGAAAACCATGAAAATTATTTAGACTTTTACCTGGACTCTTAATAAAGACCCCAAAGAAAGATCAAAACCATAACTCATGATTTTACTTATTAAATTTTAGATGACACAGGTGATAATTAGAGGATTGGGACATTAAAGACAAATTGAATTAAAAGAAACAGATGGAGGAAGTGAGTATAGATATGCTGACAGTTAATACTTTTCACAAAGCATTAACAGAATGGCAGTTTTTTCCCTGATATCTCCTAAGGGAACAGATTTCAGGAGAAGTAAGAAATGGTAGGCAGAACATTTTCTCTTTTCTGCTAACCTCTATGTATCAACAAGAAATGCTATTCCAAGGAGCAGCTGATTTATAACTACAGTGAATAGCTGTGCTGTGGCTCATCCTCAACCAAACCGTGCATATTCATAGATTTGACAGTGACAAATGCCTTTGCAGAGGCTTTGAAAAGACACACAGAGTAGGTGATCTTCTCCACACCCATAAGCCATGGTCTCTGTAATATTATTTTCTCTTCCAGGAACCTTGACTTGGCAGTGTAGCCAAGGCAGCGGTATGGAGTAGGAGGTATGAGTGTATATGTGCATTTTTCTTCAGGAATGCCATTTGATTTATTTTTTGTGACATTTTTCTCCATCAAGTAATAATCAGTAAAAATTTGGTCATATGAAAGTTCATAATCATCAGGGTGAAATGAGGAAACGAGTTCCTAGTTTAATTCATAGAAAAATATGTTTCAGGTGGATGTGAATGCAAACTAAGTTGCATTACTCATTTTTTTTTAAATTTTTTGTAACATCTCAATACGGGTTATCTAAATCATCCAGTGTTTTAATCTTCTGAGGCATATGATGGGAAGACAAGCTGTCTTTTCTATCCAAATATGCTGTTGAAATAAAGCAGCACTAGGTGGCTGTCTTATGGGCAGGATATTAATAGAAGCTATTTCAAGTTTCTAAATAGAACTTTTAAAAAAAAAGAGTAAAAATCAGAGGAAAGTCCACTTGCTGCAGAGTAGATAATGATATGATTTTCCTGTATGAAAGAGAACCATGCCAATGTAGAAAATAGATATTGTTAAAATTTTGAGCTTCTCCCAGTTGGTTTTATAAAATACTCATAAGAAAATGCAATAGGAAGAAAAAATTGGTACTATTCTCCAGTCTGTTCAAATCTAAAGTTTCATCAGTGAGTGACAGACTCTATGCAGAGACCTTTGCTTCTTGGTAAAGGTAATGCATAGCACAGAGTCTATCCAAATCAGTTAATGTTACCTTATCGGTTGCTGTACTTAAGGTATAAGAGTGTGAATTTGTTAGAATTAAGGTTCTATCTTATCACAGTGTAGCAATACATAGGCATTTAAATAAAGATACTGTTGGGAATGTATAAAAATGTGAACATTTAACAGTACACAAATACCTTTATCTCTCAGGTTTCTCTTATAGAAGTTTAGGTTGATTTACTACTTGAAATACAATTAGAAGTTTTAGCACTTTTGATATTAAGGCCAGGGTGTTACATAAAATTATGTTCCTAAATACATTTGGTATCTCATAAATTCTGCAAACAAGGAAAATAGAAAAGTTTCATAAAGTATGACTGTCATTGCTAATGAAGTTATGTTCCTTGAAGTTTCTGCTTATAAAGTTTTCTTGGGAAGAGAAAAAAAAATAACAACAGGGACTGTGGCTCATTGTATATGGTGATTCTTCCAATATTATTTGAGTTTCTCAGATGTACTAGCCTGGACAGGAAACAGAGTAGGCCATGCAGTCTTCCAAAAGAGGGACAGAAAAATGGAGAAGTCTTGAAAGTAAGCATTCACAGTCAACGGTATTGATTAGTCAATGAGAAAAAAAGAAAATGAAAATAATCATTCAAATTGCTAAGCATCTAGTTTTACCTTAGTCATGTGTTAGAGCTATCCATGTAATTTGTACCATCTGGAGCCCTTAGCCGTTCTGCTAGATTGCATATCATCTATTGAATGCCTTCGATATTCTTGCCTCTGATCTTTGTGGAAATATGAAGATGTTTCCAGGTTCTGTTCTCAAAAGCTTGTGATATTCTACTCAAACAAATAGGTAAACATAATATGACAGATTTATTGATAGAAATCTCTACAGGAATATGGGAGTGAGTATGACTGACATTATCCCAGGCGATCAAAAAGGCAAGCTATAGCAGATGAGTTCACCAGAATTAAGTTTTGTCAAGGAATTTCTTGTGGACCTATAATCTCACCAGAACTTCTTGGTCTTTTTATATTTTATTTGTTTATTTTTTAAAACTTATTTTGTATTGGGGTATAGCTGATTAACAGTGTTGTGACAGTTTCGGGTGAATGGCAAAGAGATTCAGCCATACATACCCATATACCCATTCTCCCTTAAACTCTCCTCCCATCCAAGCCAACACAGAACATTGAGAAGAGTTCCATGTGTTATACATTAGGCCCTTGTTGGCAATCCATTCTAAACACAGTGGTGCAACACTTCTTTTTTTTTTTTTAACATTTTACATATATCATTTTATTTAATTGTTATAAGAATTCTATGAGGATTAATTATTTACCTTTTATAAAACAGGCAAATGAAGCACAGGGAAATTAAGAAATTTTCCTAAGGCTACACAGTATTCCAATTAGTATGCTTTTGATGACAAGAAAACAGTTCAGCAGAACTTATTTTATTTTTTAAAATTTTTACCCAACTAAATTGTGCAATAGAATCTCCATTGGATTTTATTTTGTATATACCTGATTATTAATTTATAGGCAGAACTTTTAATATGCTTCCTTTTGGTAAAAGGCTTTTTTAACTTTTTACTCTTTTCCATTATTTGTTTTTTCTCACTGATTTATAATGCTTTCAAAATTTTAGAGAGTAAAATTTTAGTTATGCGTTTTGCAAATACTGTCTCCCATGTCATAGTTTATCCTTTTGAAATTTATTGTGTAGCATTTAACTGAACAGAATTTCTTTTTTTTCTATGTATTTAAATTTATCAGTCACTTCCATTTTAGTAGGGATTTCCTGAAAGTATCTAATTTAAGAATTCATGCCTTATTGGAGAAAAAGAAGATATTCTGTAATTTTTTCAAAGATTTTAAGGTTCTTCATTTACTTTCAGTCATGAATACAGCTGAAATGGTATACTGTGATGAAGACATATTTTCCATAAAGACAATCATTTTTTCACATGAATAAGCTCTTTTCCTAGTAGTATTTATTGAAAACCACTTTTCAAGGTGATCTGCAATTCTCTCTTTCATATATTATTTCCATATTTGAATGGTCACTTTCTGAACTCTTTAATTCTGTACATTTGAATTTTGGCTTTATTGGTCAATCACTACCTTAATTATGAAGGAATTATAACAATATTGGGGCTTCCCTTGTAGCTCAGCTGGTAAAGAATCTGTCTGCAATGCGGGAAACCTGGGTTTGATCCCTGGATTGGAAAGATCCCTCGGAGAAGGGAAAAGCTACCCACTCCAGTATTCTGGCCTGCAGAATTCCATGCAGTGTATATCCTTGGGGTTGCAAAGGATCTGACACCACTGAGTGATTTTCACTTTCAATATAATAATATATCTTACATCTGGAGGGCAAGTTTCCCCACTTTGTGCTTCTTTTTCATAGTACCTAACCATTCTTTGTTTTTGCCTTTACGTATAAAATTTGGAAGCAAATGGTGAAGTAAGAGTTTGGTAAGATCTGGAATATTATCGATATGGGATTCTTTTAAAAGATGATCATAGTATATCTCCCTGTTTATTTGTCTTCTTTACTATCAGCCAGAGGAAGTTTATTGTTTTCTGTATAATTCTTGCATACCTTTTCAATTCATTTCCCTGGTCCTTCTTATGACTATACTATTTTAAATGGTGTTTCCATGAATAGGTAAACTTCTTTCTAAATAGGCACCCATATATAACTGGGCTTCTCAGGTGGCTCTGGTAAACAATTCTCCTGTCAGTGAAGGAGATACAGGTTTGAGCCCTGATTCAAGAAGATCCCCTGGGGGAGGTAATGGCACCCCACTCCAGTATTCTTGCCTGAAAAATCTCGGACAGAGAAGCCTGGAGGGCTACAGTCCATGGGGTCGCAAAGAGTCAGACACAGCAGACTGAGCACACATATACAACTAATTATACTAATCATTGTTTCAATTTGTTTAAAAAAGAAAATAGATGTCTGTTTTCCTCTCTTATGACAGCCCTTCGCTTATTTAACTCATATGCAGAGTACATCATGAGAAATGCTGGGCTGGATGAAGCACAAGCTGGAATTAAGATTGCTGGGAGAAATATCAGCAACCTCAGATATGTAGATGACACCACCCTTATGGCAGAAAGTGAAGAACTAAAGAACCTCTTGATGAAAGTGAAAGAGGAGAGTGAAAAAGTTGGCTTAAAGCTCAACATTCAGAAAAGTTAGATCATGGCATCTGGTCCCATCACTTCATGGCAAATAGATGGAGAAACAGTGGAACCAGTGGCTGACTTTATTTGGGGGTCTCCAAAAGCACTGCAGATCGTGACTGTAGCCATGATATAAAAAGACGCTTACTCCTTGGAAGAAAAGTTATGACTAACCTAGATAGCATGTTGAAAAGCAGAGACATTACTTTGCCAACAAAGGTCCATCTAGTCAAGACTATGGTTTTTCCAGTGGTCACGTATGGATGTGAGAGTTGGACTATAAAGAAAGCTGAGGGGCGAAGAATTGATGTTTTTGAAATGTGTTGGAGAAGTCTCTTGAGAGTCCCTTGGACAGCAAGGAGATCCAACCAGTCCATTCTAAAGTAAATCAGTCCTGAATATTCATTGGAAGGACTGATGCTGAAGCTGAAACTCCAATATTTTGGCCACCTGATGCGAAGAGCTGACTCACTTGAAAAGAGTTTGATGCTGGGAAAGATTGACGGCTAGAAGAGAAGGGGGCGACAGAGGATAAGATGGTTGGATGGCATCACCGACTCAATGGACATGAGTTCAGGTAAACTCCAGGAGTTGGTGATGGACAGGGAGGCCTGGCGTGCTTCTATCCATGGGGTCACAAAGAGTTGGACATGACTGAGAGACTGAACTCAGCTGAACAGTGCTGATTGGACTAGGTGTGTAGGTGGTCTGTTCTACATAGTTCTTGAAATTTAATTTTTTATCTTTTTTTTTCCACTTTTTTCCTGGAGCATTTTTTTTCTTGTCTGCATGATTGAAGTAGATTTTCCATTATAAGATGATTCTAACTCATGAGAAAGAAGACAGTTACTTGAAAGGTATATGCCCAATGTCTTAAGGCACACAGTAGTTCTTCTTTCTTGCATAAATCACATTGCTGGGCCTGGCTGCCAAACAGAATGAGAAACATAGTTTCAGAACTATCATAAGCCCAACTATAACATTCTTCTTATGAATATTTTTCATCAGTGTCTTTATAAAATTTTACTTTTAAACTATTGGCTTCTATAAATAATTGCTTTTTGATATATCAAAAATCCTTATTAAACTAACTTATAACTTTAATAATCTATCTTTGTTATTTTGGTTCTAAATACATAATATCTCAAAAATGATAACAGCTTGACCTGGTTAAAGACAGCTGCTTCTTATTCTATTTTGCCACTCATTTTATTTATCCATCTGTATATGTATTATCATTAATTGATGTTGAATGCTTTTAAAATTGTTCTGTAACTGTTGAGATGTTATACGGTATATGTTGCTGTGAATTACTCATTTGATTTTGTAATGTTAAGCTAATCTTATGTTCCTGGGATGAGCATACCTTGGTCATGGTAGATTATAATTTTATATATGGATGATGTCTTTTCTAGTATTAAATTTAAAATATTGAATAGTTGTTCAGTTGTGAGATTCACTTAAAATTATTTCCCATGTTCTTTTTTTCATGTTTATCATCAGTGTTGTGTTAGTCTCATAAGTTGATTTGAAGAGTGTTTTCTCTTTTCTCTATTCTCCTGAAAAGATTGTGTAATATTGGAATTACTTAGTCTTTAATTACTTAATGAAACTCAGTAGTGAAGATCTATGGGCATGCATACGTTTTTAATGAAAGATTTTGCCCACTGATTCAGAATTTTTAATAGTTTTACAATCATGAAGATTTTTTATTGCTTCCTAAATAAGTTCTAATATGTTTTAATTTTCTAGGGTACTGTCCTCATCTTTTAATTTTTAAAATGTGTTTCAGGGGGCTTTCTAAAGACACTGGCAATAGACTAAATGTTTATGTCCCCCTGGAATTCATATGTTGAAACCCTGAACACCAATGTAATAATATTTGGAGGTTGGATCTTAGGAAGACAATTAATTAAGGAGGGTGGAGCCCCCATAGTGGGATTAATGTCCCTATATGAAGAAAAAGGAACTAAGGCTCCTTCTCTGTACCATGTGAGGATAAAACAGGAAGACCATTGTTGGTCATCTGCAAATCATGAAGAGGGCCCTCGCCAGGAACCAAATCAGCTAACGCCTTGATCTTGGATTTCCAAGTCTCTAGATGTATGAGAAATAAATGGCTATTGTTTTAGCTGCCCATTCTATGGTAATTAGTTACATACCAGCCCAATCTAACATAGCCTTCCTATTTCTCTAATAATGTGGAATCTATAGTTTTATCTTTTAAATATTCTCCATATTGTTCAATATTGCTCCTCTTCCCTTCTTTTTCTCTTGGATCTGTCCCATCAGAATGCTTCAAATTTTAAAGTTAAAAAAAAAAGGGCCTTGATATCCCTTGTGTTAAATACGTGGCTTATTTTAAATTTATGATCTTGTATTAATATTTGTTTTCCCTATCTACTTTCCTTAAATTTCTTTGCATACTTATACTAACCTCCAGATGTATTTCACTCTTTAATTTTTATCATTTTTATTCCTATATAATATGTATAATAACTTAAAACAGTGAATTTATTTCTATTGCTTTATTTCTTTTCCTCAGGACCTTTATGTTTAACATTTTTATCCTTTGGTTTGAGAAAATTGCTTTCTAGTTTCCATTATAGTTGCTTCTTTGACAAATGAGTTATTTTTATTTACTAAACATGAGGACTTCTTACATATATTTCATATTTGCTTCTAAATAGTATTTTTGCATTGTAGTCAGAATATGAATTATATTTCATCCTTTGAAATATGTTATCATGTATGTTAAATACTGTGGGTCAACATATAGATTTTCTATGGGCATGAACTAAATCATACAGTCTGAAATTTTTACTTTTTATATTTCATAAACATACTATATTCCATAAACTTCTATTTGTTAATTTTGTTAAACAGTTGTTCAAATTTTCTGTGTTTACTACTTATTTTTATAGGCTTGTTCTATCAATTACTGAGTAATATAAAAACCTTCCATTATAATTTTGTTTGTTCCTATTTCTCAAAATAATTCCATTAATTTTTATAGTACATACCCTGGAAATATTTATCAGGTGCACACAAGCCTAAAATTATTGTTACTTATTCTGATTTAGTTAATCATGTGAAGTGCTGCTTGTTATAACTGCTTTTATATGAAAGTCTATTTTGTCTGGTACTGTATTTTTTGCTTCAGTTTTACTTTCCAGTTTAAAATCAATAGTTTTTATAAAATAAAATTCCTAAGTAGAATATCAAACAATTTTGCATTTATTGTGAAATACAAAGTTTGTTATAATAGAGTCAGGGATAAAGTTTTCATTTGATATAAACTGTCTGCTCCTTGAATTTAACTCTTTCTAAATTGAATGCTAACATGATTATGCAGAGATAGGCTAAAGACAGTAGTATCATTTTAAGAAAAGCTTAAATGTCTGTGTCCTGGATAGCATCATGAAACCACTGTGGCAGACATGGCACTATCTACCTAGAAATTCTTACTATGCAAGAAAATAAAACCCCCATTTATTCAGTAGAAAAATATGCAGTTGATATTAATTCTAACTGATATACAGATGGAGGTATTTCCATACTGAATCAGTGATACTAAAATTATAATTGGATGCATGCTCAGTCATGTCCGACTCTTTGTGACTCCGTAGATTCTAGCCTGTCAGGCTCCTCTACTATGGAATTTTCCAGGCATGAATGCTGAAGCAGGTTGACATTTCCTTCTCTGAAATTATAATTATTTTATTTTGTTTTCTAAGGATCTTTGTTTTATTTTTAAATGATATATTGCAAAGCACTAGAGCTGGAGGCAGAGAATTTATATTCAAACGATGCCATCACAAAATCTTGAATAAGCTCCAATATCTGTGATAGATTACATTTCTGTCTAAATAAATGTGCTTCCCTACTAAAACCTGCCCTTTGGACAGATTAAAACTCCTCCAGCACAGACAGTAAGTTTGGTCATAAGACTGGATTGTGCCAATGCAAATTGAGAGGTAGTGGCATATACTGTTTCTCCAAAGACCTCAAGAACTATTTCATCCTTCTGTCTGTGCTTTCTTTTTTTCCCTCTGCCAGCTGTAAAAACAATGTTCTTTCAACTAGTTTCTTAGAATAAAGAGGGAAAGTCACACCCTTGATTGACCCATAGTCTTGAGTGAAAAATAAACCTGTCCCGATATTGGCACTAAAGTGTGTATGCTGTTTGTTTTACAGCACGAGTGTGTCTTAAGCAGATTGATACAGCCTCTGAACCCTACTCTGTGCAAGGGCAATACTGATTTTCTACTTCTCAGATCTGTGGTTAGGGCCTAATGAAATACAATATGCAGCAACACATTGTAAACTCTTAAAATACTATTAAAATGCTGGGCGACATCATTTCCCACATATCTCATTTTATTCTCAAGGAATCATTATGCAAATTTCCACAGCTAATTTAGAGATAAAGAGTTATGCAAGCAGATATTAGACTTCACTAACCTTTTGAGTTTTCACATTTCTGCTTACATTACCCATCTGTTGCTGTGCGTTGTCTATGCTTTCCTTTGGGCCCTTAACGTATTAATTGTAGGCATTTTAAATTCCCTATCAGATCATTTTGACATCTGTGTCTTATCTCTGGGTTTGGGTCTAAGTCATACTTTATATTGTCTATGGTTTTCTTACCATTTAGTGTGTCTCTTTATTTTTAATTGGAAGCTAGACATATTGAAATGGAGCAGTACCCTATGGCCCTTGCCCCCCATGTCCTCATCCTGCCATTTGTCTGTGAAAAAAACTTCAGGCCAAGAATAAGTTTAATCAGAGAAGTGAGAAAATGCAGAAACAAAGGAAAATAGTTCAAGAGAACTAAATAATAATAGTTTAGTCATAAGCATAGTTAAGGATATCTCATTCCTTTTCATGAGCTATAGATAATATGTTGAGCCATATCCTGTGGACTGTATTATAGGTACTGACACACCCCAAAGTGGAAAAAGTTAACTACATAATGACCAGACTGTAGCCGTGACTTACGTTCCTCATGATTCTAAGAATTGACCTCAAGGAAACGGAAACAAACTACCCTTGGAAGTGAAGACTAACTGTATTTAATCAGGATGGTGGTCTGGTCAGACCACTGCATGACTGATTTCAAGATGACTGTCAGAGCTGGCTATGCTGTTTCTGCATGTAGCTCCCCCCTTCTATCTATAAAAGCCCTTGATCACTGATTGTGAGAGGGAGTCAACTTTCTGACAGGAGTTCACCACACCCCCCTCCCCTGTCATTTCTTGCTACTGGCATCCAAAATAAAGTTAATTTTTCTTTCCATCAACCTTGCCTCTATAATGGCTTTTGAGTGGTCAGCAGCCAGACCCCACTTTTGGTTACAGTATCAGATAATAGGAAGTTAGGTAAATGGGTCTTTTAGTGTGAGAGTATATGTTAATCTGCATACTGGTTATGATCAAATGTTTGTGGTAGCTGTAGGTCCCAGAGACTTCAAATTCCTCCAGTGTCTTTTTCTTTCCAGACTTGACGTTGGATCATCCTATAGACTCTTCCTGTGAGAGAGTCTGGGTCTGCAGCTCTTTTATTTATAATCCATCTTATTAGACTGACTCCCTGTTCGTGTGGTGAGCACATACTGGAGACAGGAAGCATTCTGTATTGTGACTATTTCATTGTCTTTAGTGGGCCTTGGCCTGACTTGTGACTGCATGAGTGTTTCTTCAGTTGTAGAACTTTTATTTCTCCACTCTGGGGAGACAGAAAAGCTAGAAGGGGCTGAGGTAGGGCACTGTCATCTTCCCAGCTGGGATAAGGCTCTAATAAAGACTTTTACCCTGGAGGGAAGGCCTTTGTCAGGAAGAAGACATTAGACACATTTCACAAAGATGACTCTTTTCTCCATCTGTCTGGGGCTACTTGTCTGAGATCCTTATCTGATCTTCATTTTGAGAACCTAGTAAGATTCCTTGGAGATAAAGCCCATGCAAGGGCAGGGCCCTCCTCATGTTGTGGCCCCAGAAGTTTCTCTTTCTCAGAGTTGTGAGCATTCGAGCCACCAGCAAATTATCTGATGCTATAAAGGCATTCCTACTAGCTTGTGACTCCCTCAATTTCTGCTCCCATTAAGCAAATCCTGGCTCTGATGCTGGATTTTCCTAAATCCTTAGATTTTATGGTAGCAGTTTGTCTTGTAGCCTTAGTTTTTTTATGAGTTCAAGAGAAGTAATCGGTTGTCAGTTTCCTCATCCTTTTATTGTAAGGATAGAATGGCAGTTTCTAAGTTCTTTACATGGTGTAGTTGAACCCAGAAGTCTGTACCTAAACATTTTTAAGTTCTAAATTTTTCTCAAGCATTTTCTCAAGCATTTGGAACCAATAAAAATTTTTCTTCATTGTGATATTTTGCCTGACTTTTGGATGAGAATGTTTGTTGTGTTTTCCTATTTGAGACTCTTACAAAATTTGCTATAGGTCACTGGATACATATGTATAATAAACCTGCCCTGCATTATTTTGTCTTGCAATTTATAAGGTTTGTATTGGAACACTAAGTTTTTGAAGTAAAATTGGCTTCATATGAATGTGGAAACATGAAATGTAGTTTTCATTTAGAAATGTCAATTATGCTTATATGTTTTTAATCTCTGTTTAGAAATGGACCTTTTTGTATCACATGTATGTTATAAAACTATAAACCAAAATAACTTTTTAAAAGTAGCATTCAGTTTAGTTACCTTCCAAGACTTGGCTTTGGCTTAATACACATACTCCCACTATTCCTTTACTTATGAAGGTAACTTATTCGTAAAGATCAGTTGAAGTTACTGTGAATGTTTTCAGACCCTTCCCCTGACTCTTCTCCCAATGTTTTTAGCTGACTCTCAGTTCAGTCCAGCAATAAAACATTGGTTTAATTTGTCAGTCCCTGAAGGACTACAATTTGTTCTTGTCCTTATCTCATTCCAATTTTATTGTCTCTAGAGAAAATGTCCTAGCTTGTAGTTAATCAATAGATATTCTCAGCTATCAAATTTTTGAAAAAAAAAAACAAACAGTGAAAAGCCTTTTCAAGTCTCTGAATCACACTGTAGAGCTTTTTGTGGAAAAAAAAAAAAACCATTTTATTGAGAATTCATATTATGATATTTCATTATGTTTCCTGTGATTTGATCATTTTGAGTGTCTTGACAATAATACATATTGAAATATGATACTATTATAGAAGCATTATTATACTTTAGTATAATACTATTAAACACTATTAAAATAGTATACTATTATATTTCTACAGTACTATTATAGAAGTCACTAGCCATACATGTATGTTTAAATTTAAAACTAATTAAATAACATGATACATGAATTCACATTTTTACTCAATACATCCTAGCTGTTGATATCACTAGTGGCTACCTTATTGAACAGTCTAGGGAACGTTTCCATCATCACATAAGTTCTATTGAACAGCACTGCTCTAGATGAGCCAGTTGATATATAGATGAAATAATGTCAACTAAGCTAAGCCTTTATAATTCACATGATAAACTCAGGCCCATTTTCTAGAAAATGAAGTATCAGAACTTCCACTTGAAAAGAGGGAGGGAATATGGACAAAATAAATCTTTTCTACTTGACAAATTTCAACAAATGGAGCATAATATGTTACAACAATAAGACAAACCTATCTTAAATAGTGTGTGAATCACTAGCACTTTTTCTAGGAAATTTTAAGAAGCCCAGAAAAAAACGAAAGCAAAGATAAGTTTCCATGCAAGTGCCTTAAGTTTTCAATTAATTTTTCTGGCATCAAAATTTAAGAGGTCATGCTTATTATTTTAATAATTATACAAACCTAACATTTGCCTATCTTTTTTAGTACATAATGACATTGAATAAATGACTGCGAAAGTTGAGTAGGATTAAAACTTTCTTCTGTAAATAATGAAGTGAAAAACTATAATCTTATTCCCCTGATTCAAACTGAGAGAGTACATACAGGATCTAAGATCATCATTACAATTTTATTAAATTATATGAAAAGAAAATTTAGAATTAAATTCAAAATAGAATGATATCTTCACCAGTGATTAACTGTTGTGAAATTTAGCCAAATGTGCTAGTTCAAACAGAAGATAGAAAAGAATAATATCAACCCGCAGATGTGAATGTAAAGAAAGTATATTTATACAAATAACAGAATTTCTGACTAAAATAACATGAGATTAATTTAGCAAGGGTATTTCACTCAAATCCCTGTTGAAAAGGTGAAGTTAAGAGGAAAACTCTAAAAATATTGTTTCTAGAAGCAAGTGTGTGTGTGTGTGTGTGTGTGTGTGTACATCTGTGTATATACTGACCTGAACAAACATAAATGAAAATCAAGTACCTGAAAGCAGGAAAACAGTGTATTGTAAAGTAATATTAGCAGAACCAGAGCCTTAGAAAATAAAATTGAAAATCATATAAATAGATGAGAAATGAACAAGGGTAATTGAATTCAAGATAATAGGAAATAAAAGAAAACAATTATATTTGGACGCACAATGACAAGTACATGCTTCAAAATGATATGAATTGGATTTCAGATGGTAGAAATATAACACATAATGACCAAAATGAAGTGAAAGATAACTTAAGATGATATTGTAGTATCATGAGTGAATCAAATAAACTGAGAGCAAAATACAGAAATGAAGTAAACTGGGCAATGAACAAAAGCAGAAAGCTGCATAAGGAAGGGTGAATAGGTTTAAACAGAAGGCAAAGGAATGAATCCACATTGAAATTGGAGAAATGGATGATATATTTTGAAAAATACACTTGTGGATAGAGTATTATATCTAAATAATGAGAAATGTGATGCTGAAAGTGTGTGTCTGATGGCAATAAAACTAGAATAAAATACTATTTACACTGAAATAAACCATTATCACAGTTATATTGTTAAATATAAAATCTAATTAACCAGGAATGAAGAGTATTCAACCTAAAATTATTTGTACTGACACAAAACCTCACTTGGATTGAATATAGTAAATTTCTTGGGAAATTATGAATTATTGGATTAAAATAACAACATTCAGTAATTTTAGTAAAACAAGGAAAGTTGTGTTAAATCACAAAATTTAATTTACAGAATATCGATATAAGTATATAATGGCTGCTATCCAAAAGTCTACAAGCAATAAATGCTGGAGAGGGTGTGGAGAAAAGGGAACCCTCTTACACTGTTGGTGGGAATGCAAACTAATACAGCCACTATGAAGAACAGTGTAGAAATTCCTCAAAAAACTGGAAATAGAATTGCCATATGACCCAGCAATCTCACTGCTGGGCATACACACCAAGGAAACCAGAATTGAAAGAGACACGTGTACCCCATTGTTGATAGCAGCACTGTTTGTAATAGCCAGGACATGGGAACAACCAAGATGTCCATCAGCAGATGAATGGATAAGAAAGCTGTGGTACATATACACAATGGAGTATTACTCAGCCATTAAAAAGAATACATTTGAATCAGTTCTAATGAGGTGGATGAAACTGGAGCTGATTATACAGAGTGAAGTAAGCCAGAAAGAAAAACACCAATATAGTACGCTGCTGCTAATGCTGCTGCTGCTGCTGCTGCTGCTAAGTCACTTCAGTTGTGTCCAACTCTGTGCGACCCCATAGATGCCAGCCCACCTAGTTCCACTGTCCCTGGGATTTTCCAGGCAATACTAATGCATATATATGGAATTTAGAAAGATGGTAACGATAGCCCTGTATGTAAGACAGCAAAAAGACACAGATGTATAGAACAGCCTTTTGGACTCTGTGGGAGAGGGAGAGGGTGGGATGATATGGGAGAATGGCATTAAAACATGTAAATTATCACATGTGAAACGAATTGCCAGTCCAGGTTCTAGGTATGATACAGGGTGCTCGGGGGCTGGTGCCCCGGGATGACTCAGAGGGATGGGATGAGCACGGAGGTGGGAGTTGGGTTCAGGATGGGGAACACAGGTATACCCATGGTGGATTCATGTCAATGTATGGCAAAACCAATATAATATTGTAAAGTAAAATAAATAAAACAGATTACAAAATAATAAAATAAAATAAAAATATATATATTGAATAGAATACACCTATAGGATGTTTCACTATTCTATAGTGATATTATTTGGCTGCTAATAAAATTTTTTGTTCTGTTAACCAAAGAGGTATATGTGTTTTTGATCTAGATTAGTTTTGAATTCATATTTCTACTTTCCCTGTACAGTGTAAACCAAAATACAGAAAAGGAAAGAGAAAGGGAAGAGTGTGAAAAAGGGGCAGGGAGAGGAGGTAGGAAGGAAAGAAAGAAGGAAGAAAAGACATTGTTTTCTTAAAGTAAAATGTATCTTCAGCTGTGTGAATCTTCTTTCCACAAGTTTTGTTAAATATATTTCAATTCAGTTTCCAAACTATGAAATCTACCAGAATATTTTGCATGTTCCTTCCCCAGCTCCCAACCATGCCCAAGGTATCTCTCTTGGATTCTTTGAACCCATTTCTAGACTTCTTACCTGGTCACATTGAGCCTCTCCTTTGCTTCTATCTCCAATACTGGATGTCTTTGCTTGGGATCACACTAATTCATTTTTCTTGTTCTCTCTCTCTCTCTCTCCTCTCTCTCTGTCCTTTCACTGGGGAAAATTTTCCAGGACTTTCCTGGAGAATTGTGTCTCTATAGGAAATCATTTTTGATACCTTTAATGCTTACTTTTAGAAATATCAAATCTCACAAATTATTTTTGCTCTCCCAAACTAACTTGATGTTAAGTTTGCATGTCAAGTAATGGAATTTTTAGGTAGAAATTTAGGCATGAGCAACAAAGGCTGGTCTAGCTGAAAAAGATGCAAACTGATTCCAGGAGAGCTCACAGATGTGCTACAAAAATAACCACAGAAACTTTCCCGGCTCCTGCACATGTGCCCTAGGCACACAGCACAGTGGATAGAAACTAACCACAAGGGCTTCCTCAAGTAAAATTAAGCAGCTAGGAGCCAGTTAAGGCTTAATAAATATTCTATGCATAATGCATCTGATTATAACAAACTGAATTATGGGAAAATATACACAACAGAACTTGCTGGTATATAACTTGCAACTGTCAATTGGCCTTGAGTGTATGCCTATTTCCATTTCCTTTCATTGATTGTTGGTAGGTACAAGCCCACTTTTGCACAGGGCACAGCCAAAAGGAGAAGGGAAGTATAAAAAGCAGGAAGACAACAGGGATTAGGACAACTCCTTTGGGGTCAGCCAGCTCATATGTTTTGGGACTGTCTGTCTAATAAAAGATATATCTACTTGAGCTGAGCTGAACTGAGCTGTAACTTGTCTGTTGTTTTAAATACTTTAGTCTGGCAGTCCAAATTTTTGTGTTATTCCAAAACTCTGTCAAAATAAAAAGAGAAATAAACCAAACTGACAGAATATTGCTCATGTTTTTAAACTTCAATTTTGATCTACTTTTAATCCCAGACCCTCCTGATTGAAAGAGCATTTAGAAATCTCATGGTAATAGTCTCACAGGTAAAAAAAAAAAAAAAAAAGGAAAACATGTAATTTGACATTGTTTACTGTGATTTTAAAACATGTTTTTACATTTTTTGCCATTCTCCTCTTTGAGAGTTAGAGCCGAATTCCTCCCCTCTTGCATATAGTAGTCTAATTCTTCTCCTCTTGACCATTTATTACCTAGATTCTAATAAATATAGTGTGGAGGAAGTGATGCTTTGTGACTTCCAGAGTAAAATGATATAAGGTCATACATCTTCCACTTGACTCTTGGAACAATCATTTTTAGGACCCAACTAATATCCATGACAAAACTTATTTTACTAGCAAACTTTGAATATAGATGTTTTGGCCAACAGATCCAGCTGAGAGCTGGCATCATTGTGTATACACAAGGAAGCCTTTGAGATTACCCAGCCCCAGTCACTGTCTGATTGTAATTTCATGAACAACTCTGAAGCAGAAACTACCTGAGCCCAGCCCACCCTCATAATCATGTTGAGATAGTAATAAACAGCCACTGTTGTTGTATACCCCTAAGTTCAGGGTTGTGGTGATTTCTTTTAACTCATTAAAACCTGGTTACTGTTCAGTAGATATAAAATGCAAGATGAATATCAAATGCTAAGTGAAATAAAAATCTCAAAAAGACAAACAATGTGTGAATCCACTTATACGAGGTAACTAGTCAAACTCATAAAAAGTAGAATGATATACAGACCCCCATGTTCATGCAGTATTAGTCACAATAGTCAAGATACAGAAACAGCCTAAACATCCATCAACAGGTGAATAGAGAAAACAGGTTATATGCCTACAATGGAATATTATTCAGATTAAAAAAAGAAGGAAATCATGTCATATACAACACCATGGATGCACACGAAAATAATTATATTAAGTGAAATAAGCTAATCACAGAAGGACACATATAGCAAGATTACACTTATATGAAATATCTAAACTAGTCAAAATCAAAGAAACAGAGAATAGAATAGTGGTTGCCAAGGGTTCAAGGGAGAGGGAAATCAGGAGGTGCTGGTCAAGAGATATAAAGTTTAAGTTATACAAGATGGGTAAGTTCTAGAGATCTGCTGTGCAATATTATGGCTGCAGTTGACAATGCTGTATTGTGTGCATAAAAATTTGTTAGGCAGGTAGATCTCATGTTAAGTGCTATTGTAATGTGTTAGTCACTCAGTCATGTCCAACTCTTTGCAACTCCATAGACTGTAGCCCACCAGGCTCCCCTGTCCATGGAATTTTTCAGACAAGTAAAAAATACTGGAGTGGGGGTTGCTGTTTCCTTCTCCAGGGGGATCTTCAGGACCCAGGGATTGAACCCGTGTCTCCTGCATTGCAGGTAGATTCTTTACTGTCTGAGCCATCAGGGCTTCCCTTAAGTGCTATTACCATAATCATTAAGGTAGATGGTAGCTTCAAGGGTGGAGGGACTAAGGAGCCATTGTTTAATGACACAGAGTTTCATTTTGCAAGATGAAAATATACAAGAGGTCGATTGCACATCAATGTGAATATATTTGACACTTCTGAACTGTGCACTTAAAAATGGCTAAGATGTTCACAAGTCTGAACTTTTGTCCAAAAATGGAGGACATTTGTGGACACAGCAGGGGAAGGAGAGGGAAGGGTGAATTGAGAAAGTAGCACTGACATATATACACTACATCCTGTAAAACAGACAGCTAGTGGGAGCCTTCTGTATAACACAGGGAGCTCAGCCTGGTGCTCTGTGACAACCTAGAGGGATGGGATGACGGAGGTGGGAGGGAGGCTCAAGAGTGAGGGGATATATATACTGATAGCTGATTCACGTGGTATAGCAGAAACCAACACAACGTTGTAAAACAATTATCCTACAATCAACATTTAATACCCATGGTGGATTCATGTCAATGTATGGCAAAACCAATACAGTATTGTAAAGTAAAATAAAGTTAAAATAAAAATTAAAAAAAAATTAGTTAAGATGGTAAAGTTGATGTTATGTGTATTTTGACACAATCTTTCATATAATAATTTTAAAAGAGGGACTTGATTGATATTACCTGATCTGAGAGAATAAGGATGTAGAAATAAGAACACCATCATATTCTATTGTATTCAATCATTGGAATTTGGTATTTGAGTAAAATGAAAACTATATGGAACCTTAGCCTATTAGAATGAGAAGGAATCTTAGAGATTGGGTTCCCACTTTATATATTTAAGGAAAGTAAAGTTCAAATTGAATTAAGAACCTCCTGAACACTAAAGTCTGACCCCAAGATCTATTTTTTTCCAGTAAATAGTGTCAGGGAACAAATCTATGATAAATTTAGCAGAGAGCTTTTACCTGCAATTGCAAGCGACTGATTGCTATTCAGAACAGTAAACAACCCCAAAGACAAATTTTTCTACTCTTTTCATCAATGTGACTATGAAACTGTTTGCTTTGAATCATGTTCTGCTGTTGCTTCTCCCTTGTAATGGCAAAGCAGTCAGACCATATTTCAGCAGCATGACTGTGGAAGGAATGAAAAAGAAACCTTGATGAAATTGTTGACATGGATGTCTATTTCCCCACTCTACTCAAATCATTCCACCTGCTGTGGACTCTAATAAAATGAAACCTGCAGTTCCAGGTTTTACTGATGCTCTTAGCAAAAAAGAAAAAAAATGCTGAAAGAAAAAATGAAGACAATAACAAAATTATCTGACAATGTTGTCACAACCTTGTTTTATCATATGAGGGGGGTGCTTAAATGTTTCACTTATCTTTTCTGTGCTTACAAACAGAAGATTGAGGAGGTGGATATACCATGAAAGAAAATGAATTAAAGTGACTAGTTACTTCCTGCTATTTTAATAACCTCAAAGAATTTCCTAATACCAGACCACCTGACCTGCTTCTTGAGAAGTCTGTATGCAGGTCAAGAAGCAACAGTTAGAACCTGACATGGGACAAAAGACTGGTTCCAAATTGGGAAAGGAGTATGTCAAAGCTGTATATTGTCCCCCTGCTTCTTTAACTTACATGCAGAGCACATCATGTGAAATGCTGGGCTGGATGAAGCACAAGCTGGAATCAAGATTGCTGGGAGAAATATGAATAGCCTCAGATATGCAGATGACATCATGCTTATGGCAGAAAGCGAAGAAGAACTATAGAGCCTCTTGATGAAAGTGAAAGAGGAGAGTGAAAAAGTTGGCTCAAAACTCAACATTCAAAAAACTAAGATCATGGCATCCGGTCTCATCACTTCATGGCAAATAGATGGGGAAACAGTGAAAACAGTGACAGACTTTATTTTTTGGGTTCCAAAATCACTACAGATGGTGAATCAGCCATATGCTTGCTCCTTGGAAGAAAAGGTATGACCAACCTAGACAGCATATTAAAAAGCAGAGACATTGCTTTGTCAACAAAGGTCCATCTAGTCAAAGCTATGGTTTTTCCAGTAGTCATGTATGGATATGAGAGTTGGACCATGAAGAAGGCTGAGTGCCGAAGAATTGATGCTTTTGAACTGTGGTGTTGGAGAAGACTCTTGTGAGTCCCTTGGACTGCGAGGAGATCCAATCAGTCAGTCCTAAGGAAATCAGTCCTGAATTTTCGTTGGAAGGACTGATGCTGAAGCTGAAACTCCAATATTTTGGCCACCTGATGCGAAGAACTGACTCATTTGAGAAGACCCTGATGCTGGGAAAGATTGAAGGCAGGAGGAGAAGGGGACAACAGTGGATGAGATGGTTGGATGGTATCACTAACCTGATGGACATGAGTTTGAGCAAGCTCCAGAAGTTGGTGATGGACAGGGGAGCCTGGTGTGTTGCAGTCCATGGGCTCTCAAAGAGTCGGATATGACTAAGAGACTAAAATGAAGTACTTCTGTTATTTGAATAATCTCAAAGAATTTCCTAACTCTCATAAGTGAAAGTCATTCAGTCGTTTCTGACTGTTTGCATACAGGCCAGAATATTTGAGTGGGCAGTCTTTCCCTTCTCCAGAGGACCATCCCAACCCAGGGATCAAACCCAGGTCTCCTGCATTGCACGTGGATTCTTTACCAGCTGAGCCACAAGGAAAGCCAAAGAGTATTGGAGTGGGTAGCCTATCCCTTCTCCAGTGGAACTTCCTGACCCAGGAATCAAACTGGGGTCTCTTGCATTACAGGCAGATTCTTTACAAGCTGAGCTACTAGAGAAGCCGAACCTCTCATAAGCTGCTACCTTACCCAGATCAGTTTATTTTCTCTTTTCCAAAAATTAAGTAATCCTCTAGTAATGGTAGTTGGAGAGGAGTTCCATTTCAACATACTGTTAACCATGTTGCTTTGCCCAGTTTTTAATTAAATGTGGTCAGGTAAGAAGTAATTAATTCAATTTGAAATTCACACATACACACACACACACTACTTTGCTAAAATGTTCTTCGAAGCACCCTTTGGTTTAACAACTCTTGAATTTCGAACTTTGTCTTAGTCATATGTGCCAGTGATTAGAGTATCTGCCAGCAGGTGGAGTTCCAGTTTCTCTAGGTGGGTAGATCTCTTGGTATAGCCATTGGTGGATGAGAGGACCAAGATAAACACTCAACTATAGTTCTTTGCTTATTGCTTTCAAATATATATCATATACATATGTGTGTGTACATCTATATGTAATGAAATGTGATCCAATAAATACGTGCTGTATAGAAAAATCACAATAAAATAAATCATTTCAAGCATTTATTTACAACGGAGTATTTCCTAATTATTTTGAAGGGATTCTAAATTCACCTCTTTGTCAAAAATTAACTAGCATTTCTTTTGTTTTAGAATTGCTTTGGGCCCTTTGTGTTTATCAATAACACCTGAATATACATTCAAGGACAGGCTTGACTTGTATAACCTGAATAATCAGAGATACATGGTCCTGGCATCAAACACTTGTGAACTGGAAGAGAAAGTTCACAGAAGTGTAAAACCTGACATGTAGTTAGAAGACAAATATAAAATCCATCTCTCGTACTTAACTGGTACATTTTATTGGCTAAGAATATAAAGTTCTTTTAGTGTCCATAACCTTACTTATGAAATGTTGTTAACTGTTCTATCTGACAGGGCTTTAATCAACAATGGTAAGGAATCTGCCTGCAATGCAGGAGACACAAGTTCAATCCTTGAGTCAGGAATATCCCCTGAATATATAGATAATATATGAAGATTAGTGAAAGAAATGTTTGAAAAAGCAAGAATATTACTGTGATAAACCCTCATTATTTTCTACATCTTAAAAATAAACATATTTTAAGGTATAGAAAAAATCCAAACTGAACTAAAAAAGTAGTTCTTAAAACACAATATGGGCAAAAGGGTATGAAAACAAAGATCTCAGTAATAAAGTCATCAAGGTAAGAAGACAGCTGTTGAATGTTTTATCCATATAAATGTAGCCCTGAAATTAAACAACTAGGGATTAGGATTACAAAAACACATTCAGACAGGACACATTAATATAACTGACTGGAAATTGGTGGTTTATGAAGAGAGGAAGCAGATTGGTAGTATCTAAAATTTAAAATGACAGTTTAAAATCCATATCATTAGTAAAATTTCTTAGAGTCTAAGATCTCATTTAAATTCATTAAATTTTCATGTTTGGTTAAATTCATGTGTATTTAAACTCAGTAATTTTTTCCAAAATATAATGTGTAGTGTGATTGTACTTTTCTAACATTATTTCCCTAGTATAATTTATGTATGTAATCATCTATATACCACCTACCTCTTTATCTATTTTTCACCCAGAGGGAGGTGAATACCAGGAAATATTAATTATGTTCACTTGCATGACTGGGTTTTCTTGTAGTATAAATTAGTATTTGCATAATACATAATCTGAGGATATAGTCTATGCAGATATTTATGAATTTAAAGTAACACTAAATTTATGACTTTTTTGAAACTTATACATAAAAAAGTATAGAATAGTTGAATCTTATTTTGGCAGTTTGCTAGATGGGTACAAAAATAAGTAAATCAACATGGGGCTTAGAAAGCATTACTACAAATAAAGCTAGTGGAGATGATGGAATTTCAGCTGGGCTATTTCAAATCCAAAAAGATGATGCTGTTCAGTTGCTGCACTAATTATATCACTTAATTTTGAAACCTCAGCAGTGGCCACAAGACTGGAAAAGGTCATTTTTTTTTCCAATCCCAAAGAAGAGCAGTCCTAAAGAATGTTCAAACTGCTGGACAATTGTGCTCATTTCACATCTAGTAAGGTTATGCTCAAAATCCTAAAAGCTAGGCTTCAACAGAATGTGCACCAAGAAATTCCAGATGTACAAACTGGGTTTAGAAAAGGCAGAGGAACCAGAGATCAAATTGCCAACATTCATTGGATCATAGAAAAAGCAAATGAATTCCAGAAAAACATCTATGTCTGCTTCATTACTATGCAAAAGCCTTTGACTATGTGGATCACAACAGACTGTGGAAAATTCTTAAAGAAATGGGAATACCAGATCACCCTACTGTGCATTCTGAGAAACTATACACAAGCAGGTCAGAAAGCAACAGTTAGGACCTTACTTGGAACAACTGACTGGTTCAAAATTAGGAAAGGAGTATGACACGGCTGTATACTGTCACCCTGTTTATTTTACTTATATGCAGAAATTCCAGGCTGGATGAATCACAAGCTGGAATCAAGATTGCCAGGTGAAATATCAACAACCTCACACATGCAGATGATACCACGCTAATGGCAGAAAGTGAAGAGGAACTAAAGAGCCTCTTGATGACAATGAAAGAGAAAAGTGAAAAACTTGGCTTAAAACTCAACAGTGATAAAGCAAAGATCATGACATCTGGTCCCATCACTTCATGGCAAATAGGAGGGGGGAAAACAGAAGCAGTGATAGACTAGTTTCTTGGGCTCCAAAATTACTGCGGATGTTGACTCCAGCCATGAAGTGAAAAGACCCTTGCTTCTAGGAAAAGAAAGCTATGACAAACTTAGCATATTAAAAAGCAAAGACATCACTTTGCTGACAAAAGCCCATATAGTCAAAGCTATGGTTTTTCCAGTAGACATGTATGGATTGAGAGTAGGATCATAAAGAAGCCTGAGCTCCAAAGAACTGATGCTTTCAAATTGTGACGCTGCAGAAGATTCTTCAGAGTTCCTTGGACTACAAGGAGATCAAACCAGTCAATCCTTAGGGTAATCACCCTGAATATTTATTGGAAGGACTGATGCTGAAGCACCAATTCTTTGGCTACCTTATGCAAAAAGCTCACTCGTTGGAAAAGACCCTGATGCTGGGAAAGATTGACGACAAAAGGAGAAGGGGGCAACAGAGGATGAGATGTTTAGATAGCATCACTTACTCAATGGATGTGATTTTGAGCAAACTCCATGAGATAGTGAAGGACAGGAAGGCCTGGCATGCTGTAGTATATGGGGTTGCAAAGATTCTGACATGAGTTACTGACTGATCAACATTAACAAAGTTGGCAAAGATTTTAATGAGGTATATAGATTATGTGATCTTAGGTGAAAAAATGAGGAAGTTAAGAAAGATGATGAATCATGAAATATAAGGAAAAATGGACTTCTAAAAATTATGACTCTTATAAGTATGGATGAACAGTCAAAATAGAATAGTGTAGAAAAAAATTCATTTGTCAGTCACAAAGTTATATGACTCAGTGATTATGCAGGTTAAAAAAAATGCATATGCTGACAAGTTCCAAGATGAGGACAAAATGAAATGTGGCTGATTTTAGTGACAAAGAAGATTACTGGCTGATGATGGGAATGATGAGCAAGAATACAGAGTGAAATTTCTACATTCAACGTGAAGTCACTGAGGATGATGGGAGTGCTTCTAGTGAAGAGAAAACTGAACAGGCGCCAGTATGTTCAATGAAGAGCACTTTGAAGACATTAGAGTAGGTATAATTAGCATCTCTAGTTTGTAGGTGAGTGAGTTGAGGATCAACGGAGACATATAACTTATTCTGAGTAAGTTAGCTGGTAACCAGCTAACCCAGGATGAAAGGCTTCATTTTCAAATTTCTACTATCTCACACATCCAGGAAGCTTAGAATCTCAGTATCTCTTTTATACTTGGACTGATTGTAATGGGAAAAGTTTTTTATATATTTTGAAAGTTAATTATAGATGTAAATAAACTGGTGTCACTTACAGAGAGTGATTCAGGGTGTTGGATGGATTTAGAGAACAAATATAGCATGTTCTACTCTCATGCCCTTTAACCCTCTTGCCCCATCAAATATAGTAATGAATTTGAATGTAACTTTATAAAGCAATGCATTTTTAGTTTTATTGACTAAGAACTAAAGCTAATCTCTCTTTAGTTCAGAAGAAACAGCAGGGCTCTGGAGGGTAGGAGGATAAAACAAGGGTCTTGAATAAATGTGTCTACTTTGGAGAGGAGTGGAGAAGGGCAGGTAAAAAGGTTTTGAAACCTGGTCACAATGCGTTAGAACAAAATCCACACATGTGGACACTCAGAGGCAGTCTCTGCTTTGAGATCTAGAAATCAATGTCAGAAAGATCTCAGGGTATAGTGGGTGAGTTCTGTATAATTGTTCCTTGTAAATTCACCAGGAGATGGATAGAGATTGAGTTAAAGAGAATTTAACTAATACTCATTGAGCCTTTTCGCAGGCACCATTCTAACTATTTCGCCAATTATCTCATTTAATTTTCAGCCATTCTAAGATGTAGTTACTATTCTACAGATGAAGAACGTGAAACTTGGAGAGTTAAGGAGCTTTTCTAGTCACACAGTTAGTAAAAGTCAGAATCAGGCCATCAGACCCCATATATGCATGACCATACATCAAGTACTGCTCTGAATTACATGCTTTACACAAATCTGACATAGTTTCATCTACTTCAAGCCCCATATTAGATATTGCAGAAACAGAGGCCTGGAAAACTAATAATAAGTCATAATTCAAGATGGACAGCAAAACATAGAGAATACATGTATGGAAAGCAAGGGGGGAGTGGGGTGGGATAAATTAAGAGATTGAGATTGACATATATACACTGAATGTGTGCTAAGTCACTTCAGTCGCGTCAGACTCTTTGCGACTCTCTGAACTGTAACCCGCCAGGCTCCTCTGTCCATGGGATTCTCCAGGAAAGACTACTGGAGTGGGTTGCCATGCCCTTCTCCAGGGGATCTTCCCAGCCCAGGGATAAAATAGATAACTAATGAGAACCTGTTGTATAGCACAGGGGGAAAAAATGATCAACAGCAAGCATCCTTGTTGCTGCCTTTTATGGACTAAGGTATGTCATGATTCATTTAAATTTTAGCATCATTTATGAAAATTAGATATGGTCTAATTTTTTTTAATTTTTTTTTTATGGTTTTCACATGCAGATGCAGTTTGCTTTAGAAAATACTATTGTCAGTTCCAGTTAGGTCTCTGGACATCTACTGGAGGCTTACCCTGGGGTTGACAGTCAACATGGAAGGTAATAGTAAGATAAACAGCTGGAAGAGATTACTTTATTATGGGGCATGTAAAAGTGAAATTGATGTCAGGGTAACTTGAATTATCAAATAGCAAAATCTCACTCATGACATCCTGAGTTTTTTTGAAAAATGAGTGCATAAAAAATGAAATAGGGCTTTAATTATAGTTTACATTTTTGTGGTACTTGCTTAAAAAAAAAAAAAAGGAAAAGAATAGGTGAGAAATAATTCAGTAACTGTATTACCTGTCTGTCTAGTGTATCACTCAGACAAAATAAGCGGTTGGGGTGAGAGTTAAAACCAGACCTGGCTTTCAGAATTGATATCATTTTTTCCTCTAATTCTCTGATTTGAGTTGAGATTCCTCCAAAGTGAGGGAGATCCATCTTCCTATATCTTCCCTTTTCTCCAACTTAGAAAACTACAACCAGGAATTCTTTGGTCAAACAGGAAGCATGGGTGTATGGTATCTCTGCCTCCCTGGTCGACATTACATCAAACGCTACACATCTGATAGGAAGTTTCCTCATTTCCTGCCTTCTGACAACAACGTTCCTGAGTCTTCGAAGGCAGTTAATCCAGTAACTGTTGCGATTATTTAGTGATAGCCTTGTTTAGTAGATATATGTGAGACTGGCGCTAGGAAATAGCCAACTCTTATCCACCTCGTGTCCTTATCAATTCCTCATCTGTTCCTGTTTAGCCCTGGAGCGTGTGTGCCTGCCGGGCATCAGTCTCACTGCTGGGCATCCACATCAGCAAAGGTATAATTGATCAGCAGCTTCCTTTGCTGTTCAGAACGATGGTCAGAAGCTCCATCACTGACCTATTGATCTTTTCCAAGGAAATAAATATCACCTTCAGAAATGAGACACTAGCATTATTGACAGGGTTCGTTTGCCTTCCTATTTGACACTCATCTGCCAGCTCCATCGAATCTTTCTTAATCTTTTTCCATGGCAGTTCTGCCAAACACCTTTCTCTTTTCTTCTTGTTCCTTCTCTTCTTTTCTTCTTAACAATAGGAACTCCAATATAATACATTTCATTATAATCTGTGTAACAGGCAACACATACTTTTTAAATGATTTTTAAATGAATTTCTTTTAAATGAACATTCCCAGAAGATGGCACAGAGAGGGTTTTGGTATGCTCTCTATGCTTCCCTAAGAACTGCTAAGAGAATAAGTAACATAAGTTTGGTACTTAGGAGACAGGGCGGATTTTGCAACTGAAGCATTTTCCGAATTATGATGGCTATGGACACATTTGTCAATGCGAAAGCAAACTAAGTCATCACATCTGCTCCCTATTTATCTTCAGGTCACATCTGCTGACTTTACCAACAAAAACAAGTTATGCTTTTTTCCCTCACATTTGGCTTGGCAGAGGTGTTCCAGATGGGGCTGCCTCTGGAGCTGTTACCTTCTCTTTTTCTTCCCTCATCATCAGCAACATCTTCATATAAATCCAATTACAACCCTTCCTCATAAGACTGAGCAGCCAGGAAGGTAATAGGGAAAGTTAAATTTAAATTTGCATTCTGTTTTGCATTACTACCCACCACCCACACCTCCTTTTTTTTTTAAAGAAATCACCTTACTCCTGAAACTTCTGAAAAAATTCACAATTGCACATGTAGTTAAGTAACTCTGGGGTATGGCTTACCTTTATTCTTGTCCAACATCTAAAATATCAAATTAAAAACAGCATTACTCTAGGGGGTGTGCTTAGATCGTTTCCTTGATATGCAAAAAAAAAAAAATGTTGCTTTGTAAATCTTTTCCATAAGGGTATTGTTTTATACAAATTTTCTCCAAGAATTGATAAGACACTACTACTTCAATTGGGGAAAAAATTTTTAAGAGAATTCCTGTTTTGAAAATTTGTATTTCCATCATATTTTTTAAAAATTATTAAGATATCTGTAGTATTTTATTTTTATAGTATTTACCTTGTGAAAATTCCAGAAATGCACATATAATACTTTGAGCTTGCAAAACTATATTAAAAGGTGGTTCTTATTTCTTCTATATTGTGGGAATTATCAGGCTTAGCAAGATGAAATATGCAGACCCAGATTATAAACTAGGTGGTAAGGCTGGCCTTTTACTTCAGTTTTCTTAATCTAATAAGCCAACTTTTCTTTTCTTTTGCAGTAATTGGGTTTAGTTTTGTATAGTCACCTCGATGTGAAACCGAGTCCACTTAAAAGTGAATTGCCCTTCAGAGTTTGTAATAAACTTCTCTACCCAAAACTTTCTTCCCTTTCTTGTCCCACTCCACTTTCCCTCAAGATGGATGTGTATCAAAGAAAAGGGGCAACTGAGACTGAGCAGAACCTGTAGGAACTCCCAGGCCCAAGCCCCTCCATATCCCCTAGTTCTTGTTTGGCATTCCCCAAGTTCCAAAGAACAGACTCAAGTGGTTAATGATTAGAACAGTAGAGTCACAGGATCTCAGTCTGAGGTATATCTTTGAGTTGTTCTGCAAGAAAATGTCACCCCTGTTCAGTGGAGGATGGTGACTATTGCTAACCCCAAGCACATAAGCCCCAGACTGGTTGGAACCTGAAGACTGATGAGTAAAATTATAGAAACATCATCCTGTTACTTCCCAACCAACCAGAGAAATGTCCAGAAATTGATCAAACACCCTACAACTCTCACCTCTAATGTTGCCTTTAAAAATCTTTTCCTGAAAGCCTTTGGAGAATATAGGTCTTCTGAGCACCAGCTGCCCAATCTCTTTGCTTATGTGAATGAGTGTTAAGTCGCTTCAGTCATATCTGACTCTGCAACCCTGTGGACTGTAGCCCACCAGGCTCCTCTCTGTCCATGGGATTCTCCAGGCAACAATATTGGAGTGGTTTGCCATGCCCTTTTCCAGGGGATCTCAACCCAGGGATTGAACCTGCCTCTCTTACATCTCCTGTATTTGCAGGCAGGTTCTTTTCCACTAGTATCACTGGGGAAGCCCCTTTCCTTGCTTGGTGCCCTGCAATAAATGCTGTGTTTTCCCTCACCACCGTCTGGTGTTGGTTGATTGGTTTTGCTCCTTGTTGGACAACTAGTCTCACGTTAGTTCAGTAAATGATTGTGCCAGGTTCTATAAAGGAGTGGTATCATATGAAAATATAGTTGCATTTTGTTTTTTTCTATTGATAAAGAAATTCCAGGTCCTAAATTATTTAAACGGAAGTTTTAAAGTATCTTGATATAATTAGATTCGACCTAAAATATTTCTTATTTGGGGAATTTCAGGATTATGACATCTGAGAAGGAAAAGAAGTGAGATCAAACATTATGTGTAATACATCAGTTGTTGTTGATTAGTCAATAAGTCATGTCTGACTTTTTGTGACACCATGGACTACAGCTCACCAGGCTTCCCTGTCCTTCACTTTTACCTGGAGTTTTTTGAAACTCATGTCCTCATTGAGTCAGTTAGGCCATCCAACCATCTCATCCTCTGTTGCCCTCTTCCCCTCCTGTCCTCAGTCTTTCCCAGAATCAGGGTCTTTTCGAGTGAACCAGCTGTTCCCATCATGTGGCCAAGTAGTGGAGCTTCAGTTTCAGCACAGTCCTTCCATTGAATGTTCAGGGTTGATTTTCTATAGTATTGACTGTTTTGGTCTCCTTGCAGCCCAAGGGGCTCTAAAGAGTTCTCCAGCACCACAACTCAAAAGCATCAATTCTTTGCTGCTCAGCATCAGTAGATGTGGTTAACATCTGTAGCTACCATCACAGGAAATTGGTAAATTTCAAAAATATGGGCTTTCTTATTACTCTAGATTTTTTCTTTTTTCTTTTTCACTAGTGATTTTTTTTTCACTTTTGTATACAAAGGACTATGCTATTGTAAAATAAAATTCATATTTTATGGCAGGACAGAAAAATATAAACAATATTCTCTGTCCTTTGAGATCCTCTTTCTCCTCTACTGAACTCTGTGTATATACCTTATGCCCTTTGAACAAACATGTCCCCTTGGCAGAAATACTAGCTCAGCCATTAAAAAAAAAAATTATCTTAGCATCAACAAGATTCTCTTTGAAAGATAACATTTTTCTTAATGTTCTAAGGGGTCACAATGACCCACCACTTTGTACTTTCAATCTGGATTGTGCAAACTGTCAGTAACATATCATGTAATGAACAACCCCTTCTCTAAAAACTTATAAAATTATGCTTTGACCTCTAACTGGTTGAACAGTTCTCAGAATTTTGGAGAGACTGTTCCTGCATTATAATCCTCAATTTGGTTCCAATAAAAGTTTCCATTTCTTCCATAGATTGATTGATTAATTTTTTATTGACTCTAGAGATGTCTGTATAGACAACTGATGAAGTATAAACTAAATAAATGTAAGTTATTAGTTCAATTCAGTCACTCTGTCTTATCCAGCTCTTTGTGACCCCATGAACTGCAGCATGCCAGCCTTCTCTGTCCATTACCAACTCCTGGAGTTTGCTCAAACTCATGTCCATTGAATCAGTGATGCCATCCAACCATCTCATCCTCTGTCATCCCCTTTTCTTTCTGTCTTCTATCTTTCCCAGCATCAGGGTCTTTTCTAATGTCAGTTCTTCACATCAGGTGACCAATGTATTAGAGCCTCAGCATCAGACCTTCCAATGAATATTTGGGATTAATTTCCTTTAGGATTGACTAGTTTGATCTTCTTGCAATACAAGGGACTCTCAATAGTCTTCTCCAACACCACATTTCAAAAGCATCAATTCTTTGGCACTCAGCTTTCTGGTCCAACGCTCACATGCATACATGACTACTGGAAAAACCATAGCTTTGATTAGATGGACTTTTGTCAGCAAAGTAATGTCTCTGCTTTTTAATATGCAGCCTAGGTTTGTCATAGCTTTTCTTCCAAGGAGAAAGTGTCCTTTAATTTCATGGCTGCAGACACCATTGCAGTGATTTTGGAAACCAAGGAAATAAAGCCTGTCACTGTTTCCACTGTTTTCCCATCTATTTGCCATGAAGTGATGGGACCGGGCGCTATGATCTTAGTTTTTTGGATGTTGAGTTATATGCCAGCTTTTTCGCTCTCTTCTTTTACTTTCATCAAGAGGCTCTTTAGTTCTTCTTTGATTTCTGTCATAAGCATGATGTCATCTGTATATCTGAGGTTGTTGATATTTCTCCCAGCAATCTTGATTCCATCGTGTGCTTCATTCAGCTTGGCATTCTGCATGATGTACTCTACATATGAATTAAATAAGCAGGGTGACAATATACAGCCTTGATGTCCTTCTTTCCCTGATCTGAACCAGTCTGTTTTTCCATGTTCGGTGCTAACTGTTGCTTCTTGATCTGCACAGATTTATCAGGAAGCAGGTTACATGGTCTGTTATTCCCATCTCTTTAAGACTTTTCCACAGTTTGTTGGATTGTAAGTTATAAGAATGTCAGCAACCTCTCAGTTCTTATTTCTTCCTATACACACACACACACACAAACACGAAAACTCTTGTTTTATATCTAACCTGATGAACTTCCCCCCAAATATTCCCCCCTTTAATCTGACACATTTTTATCTAAGTAATCATTAATTCTAAACATATTTGCAGTACATAGATCCTTTATTTTAGAAGAAACCTGCTCCCATGCCTAGCATTTATTTTTTCCCTAACATGTAGTTTACAAATCAGAGTAGTTAGCACATTTTGGGAAATAATACAACATTTGTTTATTTATATATTAAAAGCAGTCGCACAAAACTATAGATTTTAATGGGATGTGTTGGTGGAATGTAGGAATTTTTAATCTGTCATAGTTTATAAGAGGGTTACTTATTCTCTTTAGTAAATTGTAAACAAATGAAACTTCAAGTGGATCTTTCATAAAAGCCCATTTTTATGGCTAATGGCCTTATTTTATGTAAAATGAAGCAAGTGATATTTTATCTAATTATATAAAAAGCATTCAAGATAGTTTTACCACAAAAGTTGACTCAAAAACCNAAATTTTACTCAAAAACCTGTCACTGAACAATATCTAAAGCCAAACAACCTATTTTCCAGGACATTTTTGAGAAAGTTTACTCTTCATAAAACTTGAAAAGGCTGATTGACCAACAAAATTTTTTTATTATGTGATGGCTCCCTAGACAAGTTATTTTCAAAAATTTATTTCTAGATAATATATATACATAAAATGAAACATATTTATAGCTAAAATGCCAATATGCTACTGGAGATCACTGGAGAAATAACTTTAGAAAGAATGAAGGCGTGCTGTGGTTCATGGGGTCGCAAAGAATTGGACATGACTGAGTGCACTCAGTATGCCAGCAAATTTGGAAAACTCAGCATTGGCCACAGAATGAAAAAGGTCAGTTTTCGTTCCAATCCCAAAGAAAGGCAATGCCAAAGAATGCTCAAACTACCGAACAATTGTACTCATCTCACATGCCAGTAAAGTAATGCTCAAAATTCTCCAAGCCAGGCTTCAACAATATGTGAACCGTGAACTCCCTGATGTTCAAGATGGTTTTAGAAAAGGAATAGGACCAGAGATCAAACTGCCAACAGAGAGTTCCAGAAAAACATCTATTTGTGCTTTATTGACTATGCCAAAGCCTTTGACTGTGTGGATCACAATAAACTGTGGAAAATTCTGAGAGAGATGGGAATACCAGACTGGTTCCAAATAGGAAAAGGAGTGTGTCAAGGCGTATATTATCACCCTGCTTATTTAACTTCTATGCAGAGTACATCATGAGAAACGCTGGACTGGAAGAAACACAAGCTGGAATCAAGATTGCTGGGAGAAATATCAATAACCTCAGATATGCAGATGACATCACCCTTATGGCAAAAAGTGAAGAGGAACTAAAAAGCCTCTTGATGAAAGTGAAAGAGGAGAGTGAAAAAGTTGGCTTAAAGCTCAACATTCAGAAAACGAAGATCATGGCATCTGGTCCCATCACTTCATGGGAAATAGATGGGGAAACAGTGGAAACAGTGTCAGACTTTATTTTTTGGGGCTCCCAATTCACTGCAGATGGTGATTGCAGCCATGAAATTAAAAGACGCTTACTCCTTGGAAGAAAAGTTATGACCAACCTAGACAGCATATTCAAAAGCAGAGACCTTACTTGGCCGATTAAGGTCCGTCTAGTCAAGGCTATGGTTTTTCCTGTGGTCATGTATGGATGTGAGAGTTGGACTGTGAAGAAGGCTGAGTGCCGAAGAATTGGTGCGTTTGAACTGCAGTGTTGGAGAAGACTCTTGAGGGTCCCTTGGACTGCAAGGAGATCCAACCAGTCCATTCTGAAGGAGATCAGCCCTGGGATTTCTTTGGAAGGTTTGACTATTATTTCCACATTTTTCAAAGCTATGTCATCTAGTGCTAAATCACTGGTATTTTTTTTTTTTTAAGAATGCCTTTCCTTTTATTATTATTTAACTCAGTGTAAAAAGTTGCACTTTTTAGTTAGCCATTTTAAAATGCTTAATATTTTCATTGCCTCTCCCTTGTGAAAAATTATAGTTTGCCTTAAGAAAATATTCATTTAATGGATACTGAAGCGCTTTCTCTCATGCTCATGATCGGTCGCTCAGTCGTATTCCACTCTCTGCAACCCCATGGACTGTAGCCCACCAGGTGGCCATGGGATTTCTCAGGCAAGAATACTGGACTTGGTTGCCATCTCCTTCTCCAGGTGATCTTCCCAACCCAGAAATCAAACGTATCTTCTACATCTCCTGCTTTGGCAGAGAGATTCATTACCACTGGGCCACCTGTAAGCGCTTGCTACCTTCACCCCAAATTCTGCAAATTGTAAGATATACTTGTTCCAACTTATTACCATTTGGGAATATAAATACATATATATATATATGTGTATGTAAAATTATACACATAGAGACAAACAATTGTAAACTCTGTCAACCACAGCTGCTAGGTGAATTCATAGACTATTGTACAATTCAATTATGAGGTCACTTACTATCCTCTCCTGGAGCTGTTTGGCTTAGTGACTGTGTTCTGGCAGATGAAATATAAGTGGGCATTTTCTTGTTTATAATTTCCAACAAGATTCCTTAAAGAGAGAGAGCACGTGATTCCTCAGCTTGTCTCTTTTTGTTGTCTGTCAGTTTCACAGCCATATCTAGTCAGTCACATGGTGGCTTCAGGGTATCAGTGCATGATAGTAAAATGGAATGTCATTTTTATATTGTTGAACAGCTCTGCCACACCCTGACTGCTAATCATCTATGAGAGAGAAAGACAATTTCATTTTATTTATTTTGGAGATTTTTAATACATGCAGGCAAACCTAATCTTTATTTACACATTGGCATTCGCTGACAAAACAGAGAAGTACGCTAAACCCCTTAAATAAAAACGAGTCAAAGTAAAATTAAACTAAACCAAACACACATATACATGAGAATAAAATACTGCAGGTGAGAAGGGAAGTAGATTTCTTGGTGTCAAATTTTCGCAGAGAAAAACTTCAAATATTGGTTCCAGCTTGGCAAATAATAGCCAAGTCTTATTCCAATAGCCAGACACATAGGGAAAGGTCAAGTATAACCCCAGCTGCCAGATTTGTCAAGTTCAATTCTAACTCTCCCCTGTCTCATAGATGAGTATACAGTTGACTTTTCCACCAGCAGTAGGATCAGAATAAGACTCAAATTTCTGTGTATCTTCCTGTGATATTAAGCAAAGAAATACTAAAATTTTTTTTTTCTGGTTTGGCAGCCATAATAGAGTCATGCCCTGAAAATACTTGAGACAATTCCTAACAACCAAACTTATTTCAAATACTTATCTCTTGAGGAGGAAAAGGAGGAAAAACTGGTAGTAAGTAAGCTGTGTAGGGGAGAAGGGGAAAAAAAGAAGACAGTAGACAGAAGATAGTAAACAGTTTAAAAGGTCTAATGAAGTTCACAATTTTATAATTTCTCATTAATTCCAGGGATACATTCTGCAGAATAAAAGTTGTGAGGAACAAGTGGAAATACTATACAGAAATGCATTTTAATTAAAAGAGCTTCAGTTCAGTTCAGTTCAGTCGCTCAGTCGTGTCCGACTCTTTGCGAGCCCGTGAATCGCAGCACGCCAGGCCTCCCTGTCCATCACCAACTCCCAGAGTTCACTCAGACTCATGCCCATCGAGTCAGTGATGCCATCCAGCCATCTCATCCTCTGTCGTCCCCTTCTCCTGCCCCCAACCTCTCCCAGCATTAGAGTCTTTTCCAATGAGTCAACTCTTCACATGAGGTGGCCAAAGTACTGGAATTTCAGCTTTAGCATCATTCCTTCCAAAGAANCAGGGCTGATCTCCTTCAGAATGGACTGGTTGGGTCTCCTTGCAGTCCAAGGGACTCTCAAGAGTCTTCTCCAACACCACAGTTCAAAAGCATCAATTCTTCGGCGCTCAGTTAAACTAAAACTTTGCCATATAATAGCCATATACTCTTTTGCGTGTAATGTAATCTCAGTTTGCTCAGCTATAAAATGTGCATAATTATACATTGAGCCAACAACAATCTAATTTCTTTCCTTCTCTTTTATTTTTGTGGGCAAAAAATGCACTATGATAGAACATATACTCTGATTATAGAGCTATAAGAAATCATAAAACATAATTGAATCAAATTACATATTGGCATTTATTATATAACTCTCTCTGGGACTGAATATACGATTGAGACTATAACAAAGAATCTCATAAGTTTGTTGTGAAATAATTAAAAAATATATGAATTGTATAAGAAGCTTTATCTAAATGTGACATCGTTTTACTTGATATTCTTTATCAGTCATTCTTGCTCTAACTCAGACAATTT